>JAAGNO010028767.1:0-27561 GCA_033439905.1 Ceryle rudis
AGGGGTTTCCCAGCCCCCCGTGGAGCTGTGGTGCTGAGGGCCAGGGGTCAGTGGTGCCCGGGCAGTGCTGGGGGAGCAGGTGGACCCCAGGAGCTGACAGGGCTCTGCCAGCCACAACAGTTCTATGATCCTGGTGGGACCTGCTGTCACCCATGGGAAACACCTCCAGGCTCACCCCTCTAGGGCCTGCTGTTTCCTATAGGAAACCCTGGTGGACCCTCCCCCAGGGACCTGCTGTCACACATGGGAAACCTTGACAACCCCTCGGCCCCCAGGATCAGCCGTCAGTGAAGCTGCTGCCTGCGCTTTGTGCCAGAGTCACTGCAGCCTGCGCCAGACACCTGCGCGCTGCTCGTGGGGCTCGTCAGGGGCTGGTGCAGCTTCCTCTGGAAAAAGGGAAACCTTCCATTTTAGTGGTTGTGTGTGACAGGAGAAAACTCAGGTTCTTCTCTCCGGGGGCATGGGTTGGGGGTAACTGGACAGGTCCTTCCTTTGCACACCCAGAGAGGAGAGAGGAACATACCCGGGGCAGATGTTACACCCAGGGACAGATGTCACCTCTTCTCCAGGCCCTGCCAGCATCACCCCATTCTCCAGATATAGCCAGTGGAAGCCCATCTCGTTACATCACTACAACGTGGTCGCAACGGCCACCACCTCAACAAGCTGATGCCTCTTCTGCCCTCGTCCTTCCCCTTCTTTTCCACCTCCTCCCTCTGCCTTTTTCTGTTTTATCTTCTGAACGGTTGACTCTCGGCCCCGGTCTGGCTGAGGGTGTTCACGGCTGCGTGTGGTTTCCTGCAGGGCATGGCAGGAGAGCGTCTCCCTGAAGGAGCTGCAGCGCAGGGGCGTCTGCTTGCTCAAGCTGCAGGCTGCCAGCCAGAGAACCGGCCTCTACGGGCGGCTGCTCATCACCTTTCAGCCTAGAAAATGTGATGCGGACGCCGAGCTGCCCTATAACAGTTTCGGGCCTGGTAAGTGATGTTCCTGGCGGGGTGAAGTGGGTGTAGTAAGAGGTGGTCGATGTCTTCTCCCTAACGTCTTTCTAATGTGGTATTTGTAAAGACTGGGCAATGGATGCAGAAAAGGAAGGGAGGAAATGTTACGGCTAGGGGATGAGTGGAGAGAAAAGCAGCCTCTTCTTCCCTTGGCTTGCGACGGAGGCGCACGTCGCACCCGGAGATCGCGCTGGGGGTTAAAGTGCTGGCTTTTCTCCTTCTGAAGCCATAAAACTGAAGCTCTGGTCTCCTCTCATTAAAGAGTGGGTGGCTTTCCTTGTACAAGCCAAAGTGTTCCCACCTGTCTCATGGTAGGTGAGGAGCTTTCGTCACTTATGCTTCAGCTACAAAATGGAAAGTGGATTTTGCTTTTCCTTCCCGAGCTGCCATATTTCTTCCCTTCCCTGAAGTGTTTGGCGAGGAAGAAGCGAAGGATGCACCGTAATTAGCTGACACGCCTGGCTTGTTGGAAATAAAGGTTCTAGAGAAATACAGACTCACCGGCACATCAGCCAGTGCCCTTCTCATTCGTGTCTCATCCTCTGCCGTCACTTCCAGGGAAACAGGACCGGGAGAATCAGAGCGGATGGACCTTACAGAGGAAACTTCCCCTAGTCTCTATATCTGACCTTTAACCCTCAGGGAACCTGAGCCCCAGCTAAGTTACAGACTTAGTCAGAGGTCCTGCTCACAGCCTCCACCTCACCCCTGCGCTGTGGAATTGTTTTGTCACCTCACAGCGACCGTCTAAAGCTGTAGCGAGTCCTTAAAAGTCTGGGGTCTTTCGTAGCTCTGCCCACCGGCACACGGCAGCCGTCTGGGAGGCCCACCTTGCCAGGCAGACTCCTTGGCTGTTAGTAAAGAATAAAGTGGTTTGTGCGAGTTGAGAGGAGGCAGGTTCTCCCGAGGTCTGTGTGGAAGGACGTTGGCTCTGTGAGTAGTTCTGGCTGTGGGGAGCACTGCTGGTCTCCACCCCAAGACCCGGGTGCGTGGAGGTCTGAAGGCAGACGGTTAGTTGATATCTGCTGTCTTCTCACTGCTCGTTGTCCTGTTGCCCCCTCGTGCTCTGTCAGCTGAGAGAAGGATATTGTCCCTCGTTACGGGCTTGACAGAAAGACTGACCTTGTCAGGAGGCACGGCGCTGGAGCTGTGGTTGGTGTGGGTGGTCCTGCTCCTGCTGTCTGCACTGGACCATCCTCGGTCGCCGGTCTCCCCACAAGAGCTTCTTTTCAAAGCATTTGTCCCGCTTCACGCCCTCCCTTCACACTTGTCTTTGCAGGGGACATCGTGGGCCTTTACGATTCAGCCGGCCAGGGCGATCCGCTCTCCACCGGCATCGTGACCCGTGTCACCTCCAAAGCCGTGACTGTTGCCTTTGAGGAGTCGCGAGATGGGCTGTTGAGCGTGGACCGAGAGAGCTCCTACCGCCTGCTGAAACTGGCCAACGACGTCACCTACAACAGGCTGAAAAAGTAAGGGCCACTGGGCTGCAGCTCACCTGCGGTCGTTCCCCTCGGGAGGGTGAAAGCCAGATGAAAATCACCAAGTTTATTCTGGAAAAGCTCTTCCGAGATCCCAGTTTACTTCACTCGCCTTGGTTCCTCTCCTTTCCTGTCTTACAGCTCTTACTCCTGCAGCAGCTCCACTTAGGGGAGGTATCCACCTTTTGCAGGTGCCTTTCTTTTGCTGCTAACTGCCAAGGGAACCCACGCGGGGATAACTCGGTCAGATAGGGTAATGCCTCACAACAGCCTGAGCGTACCTACCTGCTGGCTGGTGTGGTCCTGCTCTTCCCTCTTCCTCTCCCACGCTCAGCTGGCCCGCGTTGCATCACCTCTGGTGCTCGCTGGGTTCCGTGTGGAGCCTTTTCCACCCTGGCAGGAGAAGCAAGTAGCTCTTTGCTGAATCAGCGTGCTGAAAAGGTTCAGCACAGGGTCTGACTGGATCAGACTGGGGTAACGGTAGAAAGCAGAAGGCTGACCAGCGTAAGGGGCGTGTGTGCGTGAGGGTTGGGGGGGGTGCAGGAATTAGACAGGGTTAGTGTCTTATGGAGAGACTTCCAGCTTTGGAAGAGTCGGATCTGTGCCCACAGCCTTCTGTCCCTGGGCCCTGAGGTGCAGGATCGTGGGAGGAACGCCTGCTGCGAGGTAACCCGGCCGTTGTCTTCTTTGACAGAGCTTTAACTGCGCTAAAGCAGTATCACGGTGGTCCTGCCTCTGAGCTGATCGACGTCCTCTTCTTTTCTTCTGCTCCCAGTGCATTCAGTGGAACAAGTAAGGATGCTTCTTTATCGGGTGATGGCCAGTGCTGGACTCAGCTTTCTAGGGGAGTTTCCTGCACCCTTAGGGTCAGAGCCCCTGGGCCTTCCCAGCCAGGCACACACACTGACTGTGCCGGGCTTTAGTCTGCCTTGGCCTGGGAGGCTGAGAGCGATGCAGCTGGAGAGCTCTCTTGGGTGGGCTGGTGAGGGCAGCGGTGCTGCTGCTTTCCTGCCAGTTTTAAGCAAAGATGTGGAAAGTTAGTCTGGGGAAAGGCCAGTGGGGTGGAAATCTTCATTCTGTAGAGCAGCCAGTGAAGCCTGAAGCTCCCTACCCAGAGGACAGGGTCTTTGCGCTCTGTCCCTGACCACTTAGGAGGATACTCGCCTCGCGATGCCACATCTGACAGAGGCAAAGAGACAGAGCCCTGCCTGACCGCTGTGCGGGCATTTCCCACACCGTGCTGCCATCGCTCCCCTTCCAGTCCTCCAAGCCCTGTCCCTAGGGCTGACCTGCTGAGGGGTTTCACAGAGTTCTTTGAAATCGCCCACAGGAACATAAATAACTCTGACCTTTGAGAAGGTTTTACCCACACCAAACACGCAGCTTGCTTTGCTCCGTGACCGAGTATCAAATGTAATACGTGGTGTAGCAGCTGGCAGCACTGAACACTTTTCATACTGGTTTTTGGGTCGCTGGACACTGTGCTGATGTAAAGACCCTTGTCGTGGCTGGAAGAGAGACTGTTCAGCGAGCTCATGCTGCCTGTGCTCAGAGCACACCAAGTACAGCTGAATTCTGGCACAAATCAGGCAGGATTTGTGATGGGGGAATTTGTTTGCGCACATTCCCGAGCCTGAAATTCAATTTAGTTTATGAGGCATTTCTTATTTGCTTCCTGCCCCAATCCCATCCATAAACTTCAAAGATCTGAAACTGCCAGCGCTGCTTCTATATTGAAAATCCAATAACTGCCTTCCTGGGAATTAGAGGACTGTGAAACCACTACAGTTTGAGCAGCCCGGCAACACTTGTGTTTTTATTTGCACGGCTTTCTGATTGCGTTCAGTCAAGTGGGAGATGTGAGATATCTGATGAAGCCAAAGCAGCTCGTACAACTTGGTTCTACCAGCAGCCGTCAAAAAAATTGCCTACGAGTAGAATCCCCTTAGACTCAGGTCTTTTTTGATGCGAGTCTTTGGGAAAATGGAAGATGAAATCACACGAAACCGTGGGGAAACCAAAGTCTCTGATCAGCAGAGAATATTATCCCTTGACAGAAGGGAAGTCTCACCCGGGCTGCAGGAATCGGAGACCGAAGGCAGAGGGAGGGTGAAGCTGCCTGGCAGGATGGGGCTGGCAGACGGTACCCGAGACCCATGGAGAGCTCCTCTTGTCCATCCCTGCCCCCTTCCTCACTGGCTAGGGTTTCGCTGGGTTTGCTCCTCACGCTCCTCGCTTGCCGTTGCGGCTTTCCTCGTGCTTTGATTGCTGGGTTTGGTTGTCCACAGCAGCTCTCCTCTCTCCCGTGCCCCTCCTGTTCCCCTGCAGCGCATCTTCAGGCCACGCTCCTGCTACCCTATGCCAGGGACGAAGGATTAATGTCAGTGTGAGTCATGCCCCAGTAGTTCTAAGCGCTGAGCTTAGTCCGAGTCAAACCTCTTAGCCTTTTGGCTACCTCTGGGCCTTGGGACACTCAGGTTTAATATTAGATAAAGGAATTAAATGTTAATGAGCAAACTTTCCTAGCAGCATCAACTCTGCTTCTTCCCTTGGGGCAGCAGAACTGCCTCTCAAGTGAAGAAAAATCCTTTCCACCAAATGGCTCTGCTGTGCCAAACTAAGGAGGGAGATGAGTTTTACGTCTCCCCAGCACTGAGAATGTTGGTTGGTAGAACCGTTCGGCCGCGTGAGGAGGGGAGACGCAGTACGAGAAGGCAGCATATCACCTGAGAACAGCCGAGTGCGCCGGGGCAGGGTGGAGGGGCTCTCCGTGTACCTGCTCGCTTTACAGCTCCTTCCTCCCCAGCTGGAAGGATGTTATTCTAGCCAGGGATTAAATAATAACGACTTGAGCTTCAGATAGATCCTGCACAGTGCCTTGAAGCACCAGGCTCCACGGAGCTGAAGGGGAGGGCCCTCAGAAGCTGGCTGGGTAAATCCTGTCCCTTATGCTCCTATGCCAGCACGTACAGCTCCCCCGGTGTCCCCGTGCCACAGGGCACGGGGATGTGTCCCTGCAGGCAGTACAGATACTCGCAGGTGTGTGGACCGTCTGCAGAAGGCAGAGAGTGTTTCCCAGGTGCAGCCTCAGACATGGAAGGGTGGAAAAACCTCACAGCATTTCAGGCTGCTTCTCCTCCATGATGCGGTCTTTCCTTTAGTGACCAAGCATCTTTTAGCCTGGTTTCTTAGGGAGATGCTTCCCTGGAGCTCTCACCCCATCCGTTACCTGATTGCAAACCAGCCCATCACGAGCCTCAGCGATAAAAAGTTCTGTAGGTCTTGGAAAGCTGTCTGCCTAGACACAGGTCTACACTGGATGCAAAACAAGCTCCACTTCAGTCAGAAGCCCAGGAGGGCAGGGGTAGGAGTGAGACCACACGAACACCTGTCCAGAGAAGCTGCCACTTGCACAGAAGAGAAGAGGAAAGCCCAGAGGAGATGAGATCCCTACCTAGAGGGGGAGCATTTGTCACTGCCTTCTGCACAAACAGCGGGGAACAACCAAATTACAAGGAGATAATTACAAGGAGATCGAGAAGTAGGAGGGTCAGCGGAAATCGTAAGCACCCAGCTCTATCCCTTGATATCACACTGGCCAGAAACTGGTCATCAGGCTCAGGTGTTCGGTGGGTGTGAACTGAAAGGGCAGCAGGTAGCCAGAGAGTCCTGGGTGAGCTTCACGTCCTGAGGAAGGCAGGCTGTAGGTACCGGGCTGCAGCCCACAGTGCAGAGCTGAAACACAGAACACTCACCAGTACCACTGAAAGGTGGGAGACCTGGTTCTTTCCAGCAGCAAAACTCGTGGAGTCTCAGCACCATCCTCTGCTCCACTGGTAGCTTCTGCTGGTGGCTGTTTCCCAACAGGGAACCTCGGGAGAAAAGGGAAAAGCATCTGGTGTTTTCATTAGTTTTCAGAGAGGTTGGTTGTAGAGGGTCCCCTCAGGGCACACCCAAGCCCTGGGTAGCCACTAGAAACACGGTTTTGAAGTAGCCAGTGGCTGCCGGCATTTGACCAGCGCATGATACTGGCTTGCTAAAAAACCATCAGCGTGCACCAAAGAGAAACAACAACAAAACCAGTTAGTGGCCTGTACCCAGCTCCTGGTGACCGGCAGAGTTGCTGCTGCTGCGCTGCTCTGCGCACAGCTCGTTCCCACAGGAAAATCCTGCCTGCTGCTGGGGCTGAATCCCTCCCAGCACTAGTGGGGCCATGCCTGTACCCACTGGAACACCATCCTGGATTGCGTTTTTGGGGGTGGCCTTGGGTAAGATGATTCTCAGTAATTCAGGAATAAAATGCCAGGGTTTTGACCCCGAGAAGCCTGAAATTAGTTTGTACCAATCTTCTCACCCCGTGGCAACAGGAACTCCCGCAGCCAGGGGGTTCTCGCGCCGTGGCTACCGCAGGGTGCTCGGGCTGCCCCGCGGGGTCCAGCCAGAGGTACATCTGGGCTCAGGGTTGAGCAGGGCCAGGCCTGAGGAAGGATTTAGGATCCAAACTCTGCAGGACAGCCAGGGGCTTCAGGAAGCTGGTGGCTCCCAGTGGGATGTAGGCAGCAGGGGTGGGTTGGAGGCTGTTCCTTATGCAAAGGGCGCTGCTGAAACACTGCTGGGGATCACGGAAAGCGTCGGCACGGTCTTGCAGCCCACACCCCTTGCGTGGCCAGGGGGATTGTGTTTGCTGAATCTGGCATTTTCATCTCCTCCTGAGCCGCTGGCGTTGGGTGTAGGCTGAGGCGTTACCTGTAGTGCTGCACATCAAAGCCCCAGTCCTTTCCAAACACTTGAAAACACAACTCGGAATAAATATCCTTGGCACGACACAAACCCACCAGACAGCGAAGGTATCACCAGTGGCTGGATGGGATCTGCAGCTACGAATGGGACTGGTCCCCACCACAGGGCACTTCCAACCATTACCTTGCTGCCTCCAGAAAGGTGCCAAGTGGGAAAATGAGCTTTGTAAAAGGCAGACTCTGAACTAAGCAGGATTTCTGCTCTCGTCAGACACTCTGGGAAGCAAATTCCAGAAGCCCACCCACAAGAAGCACTCTCTCAGCTCTATCCCCCTTTAACCTGCACTCGTGGCCCAGCAGCAGTCAGAGCTTTCACCCCAGAAGCCTCCTCCAAGAAACCCCCGCTCACACGTGGCTCTGTCTCCAGCGTACGGCAGGTACCGCTGCGCACGGGGAGGTGAATGCACAGCGAGGTTGGCTTGCCAGCAGAGGCCAGCCTTGCTCTGCACTGCGAGGCTGGCCAGGCTGCTCGGACACGTTTCCTTTTCTTCCAGAACTGAGGTTGTGCCTTTTTGCAGGCGTAGCCCCGTGCCGGTCACTAACGGCCACCGGCCTCTCCTGTAGTCCTGGTCTAGCAGCAGCGAGCGGAGCTCGTCGGTGCCCAGACGCTGTCTGGCTCGCGTGGTCTCGCAGAGCGCAAGAGCCATGGCTTAAGTCTTGTTCTGCCTATTGCTGTAAAAAAGCACTTGAAAAGAGAAAGAAGGAAGCAAAAAGCCCAGTTAAAAGGCAGGGGTGTCCCCAGTAAAAGCTGACGCAGCAGGCAGGGCGCTGGGGATGCACCAGGGATTTCTAGTAAAGCTTCTTCATCTTCTTGGGCCAAGTGCGTGTCACAAGTCACTTGCAAAAATCTTGTCCCTCTGCTGTGCGATACCTCTTGTCACAGGGGCCCTGAGGAGGCCCATGAGTTTTTCTGTGGAGAAAACTAAGCAGGCTGTGCAGCTCAGCTGCCAAACGCTCTGCAGGAGAGCGGGGAAAGTTCCTTGTTTCAGGTTCGATCACCCACCTGGATTTTGTCCAACGGCGTTTGGCTGCAGTCAGGTTGTGCTGCAGAGGAGCTGCTCGCACGCCTGGTTTGCTCTTGGTGCCAGCACACACCGGTGGCGAGGAGCATACTTGGTAAGCTACACTGAGAAGTGAGAGGCCTCCAGCTGTGGAGACCTTCAGCTCTTCCTCCCCAGAGGGACCGTTCCCATCTGTCTTTGGTGCAAAGACGCCTTTCCTGGACTGGAATATCATCCTCCAACCCACTTCTTCACCTGAACTGCTGCTGCTGTGCAGAGAAGTGTCTTGGTTCCCGGAAGCACTGCTGGAGGACCAACCTCGGTGGCCAAGGTGGTTTAGTTTTTTCATTGCTAGGTGCCTGAATCAGGCTGCGCGTCAGGGGCTGAATTACGTGACCACCAGTGAGAGCCCTCCCTGCCAGGCAGAGGGCAGGGCTAGAGCTGGGTTAACGGGCCTCTTCTGGGAGCATCGGCGCAGATCCTAAGCCAACAAAAGAGCTTGTCAAGAGCTCACGGGCCAGCCCTGCTGGCTGGATCAGCTGCATTTCTTCAGGTGACCCTGCTTGGAGCCCAGCTGGCAGATGGGGAAGAGTTGAGAGGAGCCGCAGCATCCCTTAGAAGGCTCTGCCCTCCTCCTCCTCCTCGCCAGCCTGCCCACACAGCAGCTTTTGGCAGCGTGATGAAAGGGAAGAGGGTGTGGAGAGCCTGTTTCTGATCTCATTGCTTGAGCGAGGAAATATCAATGACTCCTACGTCCCGGCTGTTCCTCATCGTGGGAAATGCCTTTCAGTTTTTAAGCTATTCTTTCCTCCCCCCGCCACCCCAGCCCATGGGATGCTTCCTGGTCTTAGTCATTAGCAAACTAACTCCAAAATGATGTACAGAGCAAGAGGCAGGTTAACAGGAAGACACCATTAGTCCTCTTTCCCTCTTCCTCACCGAGCATCTTTTAAACGCACGTTATTTGTTCAACCCAGACACCTCACAGAGTCGTGCTGCTTCCAGAGTCAGCGCCAGCGGTGACACGGGAGCTGCACAGAGTTCACCTGCCTAAAACCAGCAGAAACTGCCATGCTTTTAATCAAGCCCTTAACGCAAAGGTAGCGATAAAACACATGATGCCCAGCAGGGAACGATGCCCAGAGATTTGTCTTATATAAGCTTTTGTGGGAACATTATTTTTGGTAACCTCGGTGTAATGAGTCATCATCTCTGCTGTAATTAACTTCCATAATGAGCAAGGAGATTAGCAGCAGGATTGTGGGGATGAGAATAAATATGGGTTTAAATTAGATAAATCTGGGAGGTAAAAAGCAGCCTGTGAGAATTCAATCTTATGCAGTGAAACCAATTCCCTTGTAACACAATTTGCATATTCCTTTCCCTTTTTGCCTTTCTGATCACTGAAGCCTAAACTAATTTTAGTTGTCATCATTTGTGTCCCTGGTTCATGTCTTTTTCCTGCCGTCCTTTCCAGCCCCTGCTGAGCAATACAGCACTGCTCTTTTCTGCTCCCAGACGCTGGAGGCTTTTCCTGCTGCTTTTTCACTAGTTCTGTCTCGGGTTTAACTGGAACGGGAGCGATTTGTTTGCAAGACCAGCTACTCCCTCCCCTCTTTTTATTGAGGGTTTACTGGACATTCTGGCTCACCTTTTAAATAAGCCCCGAGCACCCTCCACGCCCAGGGGGTGCTACACGCTTGATGTTGCGGCGAGTAAACGCCTCTAAACGCGGAGCAGGCAGCACAGCCGAGGCTGTGTTCGGGACAACAGCTGCTTCTCCTGGACCGCAGCGGGGTAGGGGAGGGACGCAGGAGGGGCAGCCTGTTCTTTCAGAAAGCACAAGCAGCCTGACTTTTGCCAGTCCGGGCTCTTTTAGCCACCTGGTTGGCACACGGTGTTCCTTCCTCCCCAGGATGGTTATTCTCGTTATCAGATTGATTTGGGTCAGCTACCGAGAGCTTCTTATTTGTATTTGTGGACCTGCGCTGCTCAGCGAGCGCCCAAAGTTAGGGCTGAGGTCTGAGTGAATCTCCCGCTGTCTCCCCAGAGCCTCTGAAGCTTTACAATGACTCGCTGGACGCGTCGCAGAGGGAGGCCGTCTCCTTCGCCCTGGCGCAGAGGGAGCTCGCCATCGTCCACGGACCACCCGGCACAGGGAAGACCACCACGCTGGTCGAGATCATCCTGCAAGCAGTACAGCAAGGCCTGAAAGTGAGTATCAGTGGCAGGGCTGTAGTGACGGTCATCACCTTGGTTTATTTTGCAAACTCACTGGGCCTCGTGGCAGCTGGAGCAGATCCAGTAGCAGCCACGCTACGCTGCGGAGCCTGGCTTGGCTTGCAGCGACCGGGGAGTTTCCCCGGTCAGCTGAAATTCGGTGCAAACAGACTCTTCAAAGCTCAGGTTTGCTAGTTCTGGAAGACTAGTGCTCCAAAGCAAGGTGAGAATTGCTTTTGGGGTCTGGAGGCTGTGGAGATACCAGCGGTTTATTCCCCATAGCTGTGTCGGTCCCCCTCTCTCTGCAGGAGTCTTCCTGCTCAGACACTGTTGCTCCAGAGTTTTACTGTCCTCGGCAGCAACAAGCCCTTGGTTTCTCCTCTTGCAGGTCCTGTGTTGTGCCCCTTCCAACGTCGCCGTGGACAACCTGGTGGAAAGGCTGGCTGGGCACAAAGCCCGCATCCTGCGGCTGGGGCACCCCGCTCGCCTGCTGGAGCCCATCCAGCAGCACTCCTTGGACGCGGTCTTGGCCCGTGGTGACAGTGCCGAAATAGTAGCAGATATCAGGAAGGACATCGACCAGGCCTTTGTACGTATCCCTGCAGCGTGCCCCGCCTGAGCTACCTGAGGGCCAGCTCTAGGTTAGCAGAGCCTGAGCCACGAGCCAGGCAGGCCACCGTGGCTCGCAAGCGGGATAACTGTACCTCTTGGGTGGTGTTAGATGATAACCACTTCAGCCAGGTGCTCTGGATCGCCCCAAAATCAGTGGCCAGAGGCAAGTCACAGTGACTAGTCCAGACGCGAGCCATGGGCCGTGTGCAGACAGCCTTGGCTGAGCCTGGTATTTGTGGGTTCAGGGCACCACAAACCCACAGTGATGCTCCCCGCCTGGAACTTACTGGGGTAAAATAATGATGGGCATGAGCCTCTTTGTGGTCAGTCAGCAGTACAAAGGCCACTTCAGGAGAGAGGAAAGCAAAAAAACCTAGTTCAGGGGACTCCCAGTGACAGTCAGAGACATGTGTGGCCTGGATTGATCCTGCCCTGGCCTTGGAGGAAGGGAGCTGGGGCACAAGCCTGGCAGTTTAGAACTGGGGAAGGCTTCCAGCCCAACAGGGTATCCGAGAGCCTCCTCATCAAGGGCTGCCCGAGCCTCCTCCGGCACCTGCCACCAGTGCCCCTCTCCAGCTGCGGCAGGAGCTGAGCTCTCCTGGCTGAACCCCTCGCTGAAGTGGCAAAACCCATCCGTTGCTGCTGCGGGCGGAGATGCCGCGGCGCCCTGCTCTCCGGATCAGCTGCCTGGCGTTGTTCATGCAGTGCTCCTCAGCAGAGAGCAAGGGAAGCAGGCACATCATTAATTCACTTCCTAACGAGATGTCTGGCTGTCCTGACACTCCCTCCCACTCTCAGCCACCTCAAGTAGAAAGCAGAGCACGCTATAAAAAAAATCCATCCTTAATTTCTTCTTTCACAACCTAATTTTCCTCAACTTAATTTACAAAGTAGATCTTTTACTTGAGATGATGGGTTTTGAGCCTAATTAGATTCTTTTTCCCCTTCCTGCTTCTGTGGGCACATCATCCAGAAGCTGTTTTGCAGCTGTATCCAGTTCAGGAGAGATCCCGTCTCGGTCAGAGGGGCGGGAGGGCATCTCCCTACCCCCGCACACGTGCGGTGCCGCAGCTGCCCAAGTACCACCCTGCCCTTGCGTAACGTTTAGATTTTTAAAGGATGCTGACCAAACGTGGCTTTCAGCTCCAGGAACATTAATCTGCAGCCACCACCGTGGTGGCAGCGGCTTCAGCTTTCCCCGTTGTGGTTAACGCATCAACCAGCACTTGTGTTGGTGAGCCGTTGGGAAGTCACTGGCACATAACTTAAGGGGGGCAGAGGACACCCGAGGGCTGGGTGAAGCTGCAGGTGTGGCCGAGAGGCACGTTCACTTCCCTGCGGGGACAGGGAGCTGGGTGTAGTCACAGCTCCACACAGAGTCGAGTCTTCTTCACCTGTTTCACCTCTGTCTCGCCAGTGGTTCGTTCTCCCTTTCCTCACCTTGTGAGGTGCTTTGGAAGGTGGGAGAAGGTTTCTTGCGCTGCCCGTTTTCCATAGGAGGAGGGAAACCAGGGGGCAAGCAGAGCCTTCAGCACCAAGGTCCCCATCTGCTTCCCCCTGCCAAGAGCAGGGGCTATGTGGCGATGGGAGACGGGAGCAGGCCACCAAGGCTCCTGCCCTGAGATAGCAGGCAGACCCCAGAGCTAACAGGCTTGCAGAGCAATGCTCCAGGCTGCCCACTGCCAGGTCTGTCACAGAGGATGCACCTGACTCCATAGCAGCTCTTTCTGTCTCTGGGCTGCAGAGAGCTCACCTCCGAGGTCCTGGCCCAGCTTTCCCTCATCCTGCTTCAGTGTCTCCCCTGCCACATCTCCTACTTGCTCATGTCATAATTTCTTCCTTTGTCCTCTCCTCATTTTGACTCTTATCACACCTTTCCTTCACCACTACCCCCAACCACAGGGCAACTAGTGATAGAAATAAAACCCCACCCTGCCTTTGCACATTTTCTACCCCTTTGTATGTCCCCCTCTCACCCGTTCAGGCTTCAAGCCTTCCAGGACATCAACACCTAGATACTCTCTGCACCAACAAGAGTGAGGTCCCGCAGTACCTGAGGCAGCCAGGATGGTCCCAGGATGTTGAGCAGGGTCAGTCTGGATCACCAGCTGGGGTCAGGGTGACACGGCAGCTCTGCAGCCAGCCCAGGAAGGAAGCCAGGCCCAGGACAGAAACCCTCCAGCTCAGGACAGGGCAAAGCCTGGCCTTAAATGCAGCTCCCAGAGCAATGAGGGGTGGGTGGGGTCCCAGGCGAGGCAGGTGGGGACAATTGGAGCCTGCTGGCACCCACGGAGCCCTAAGGAGGGGCGACTGGGCTCCAGGCTCGCAGTGAGCCAGGCACCATCCTTGGGGCTGACTGAGTGCGCTCTGTTCCCTCCGGACTAGGCTCCTGCTCCCTCGGCTGCCCTCCGAGCTGAGAGTTCTTGGGTGCTTGGATCTTAACGTCACCAGCCAACATCAGAGAACTGTTGCTGTTGTTAATTTACTAACCATCCATTTTGCAAGAACAGACAGTAAACTTGGCCCTCCTGCCCCAGCAGTTTTGCTCTCTAATCTTGCTCTGCTCCCAGCAGGGAGGACATTGGTGACAAACTGCTTTGTCCCTTCATGTCAGTGACTATCAGGACTGGTGCCCACCCTGTCCTGTTAGACCAGGCTAAGGAAAAGGTGCCTGTGTGATCAGGTTATCTGCCTGGCTGCCTGAGATCCCTCTCTGTGCCCGCCAGCCAGGTAGAGCTTTCTCAGGAATGAAATACCCACGGGTTTAACCAAACGGGTGGCCGAGTAGAGGAGCGAGACACGGGAGTGTCTGTCCCAGGGAAGAGGCTGCCATCTGAGCTGAGCCGGGTCAGACCCTGGAGAATCCATCCTTACAGAGCACGATTATAGGAACCACGAGGTCCTGTTGGCTTGGCTGCTTATTAAAGCTTCTGTTTGCAACCCCTTCAGCTTTCTCCAGTCATCAGCCTCACCTCCAAGGGCATCCTTCAGATCCCCACAGGTCGTGTTCTCTGGGTGACTTGCGGTGGCTCGGCTGTCGCCGGGGAAGCGCTAGCAGCCCACGGTGGTGATTAGACGTGCTAGATACATTTAATAGGCATTGCTAAAAAAAGGCATGAGCCCGTCTAGATATTGCTCTGAATCACTTACAGCAACCCAGAGACACCTTAGAAATCAGAGCTGCTCTGGCTGGACATGGCACGCTCAGCTCGGGGGAGCCTCTTCAAGGTCACTTGGAGCCAGAGGGTCCCTGCTTCCCTGAGCAGCAGAGCAGAATGAGACAGGCAGCCCCAGTTCCTCACCCAGTAAAGGCACAGGACCCCTCTTCCCCTTCAGGCTAATCGCCATCGTACGCTGCTCCCTGCTTTGTGCCCAGCTGCTGCGACTGGTGCACAGACTTGGCTGTTGGATGGTCTTCTGACCTGCTCCCTGCTGGTCTTCGGGGTGTCGGGAAAGTACAGAGCAGAGCAGGAAGGGCTGAAGAGAGGATTTAAGGGTGGGGGGTTACTCTTCAAACCTGATGCTCGCAGTTCAAGACTATCAGCAGGTGCAGCCAGAGGAGTTTAAACATGGGCCAGCTAAGTCTGAGACACGGCTGTCCGCACCCAGAGGGATGGTGCTGCTCCTGATGCTCCTGGATGGTCTGATGGGCAGTGATAGTGTCATCTGGCTGCTTCAGAACCTGGGCTTGCGCGACACAGTTCATCGTTGGCAGAGGCAGAAATACTCTCTACGCCTCCAGCAGTGCTGCCTGTGGAAGGGGCTTCCTGGCAGGGAGAGGGAGGGGAAGCCAACGTTTCCCGGGGCTGGTTTTGATGAGCCAATGTCTCGTGGTGGACATGAAGAAGGCCTGCTGTATCCAGGGTCTTCGGTTAGCTGAGAAGTTGAACATATCCCTAGGACTAGAAACAGTTTGTTGTGTCTTGTTTTTTTCTGTTTTATAGGCAAAAACTAAGAAGGCTCAAGACAAGGGAGAGCGGAGCCACTTTCTCAGCGAGATTAAGGCACTGAGAAAGGAGCTGAAGGAACGAGAAGAAACTGCCATGACTGCAGCCCTTACCCATGCCAGTGTTGTCCTTGCTACGAACACAGGTGCAAGATCCCCTTTTTCTTTGCAGTATTTTACCTTATTTGCCAGGACTCGCGTAAACCACAAGGCCTGCAATGCAGCGTCCTGCCGGAGTAGAAGGGAGACTTAGTCCTCCTGCTCCAAGCTTCTGGGAGCAGAGTCAGGTTTGCTTCAAGCTCTCAGGCTCCTCCACGGTGGGATTCTCCCTGCTCACCCTCTGGCACCAGATGTTTAGCAAAGAATATGAGTCTAGAGGGGTCCTTTGGTGTGAGCCAACGTGGCCCATCTTCGTTGGTTCTGAGCAGGAGCTGAGCTTTCAGTGAGGAAACAAGCGCTGCTGGAGGTGTGCAGTCTGCTTATTGCCTTCATAAGTCACGTGGAATTCCTTTCCTGCTTGGATCATTTCCGCGACTGATTGGGTACAGCACATGTTTCCGTAGCCTGCTCTCAGTCTGGATGTTTTTCCTTCCTTCTCTAAGTCACCCACATGGCGTAAACGAGATGGATTTAGGGAACAGTTCCAGGTATTCGTCAGGCAGCACTCGCAGCGCATCTGTATCTACAAGCAGGAAAGTAACACCCTCGCGATCGATGGAAGGGGAACACTTAAGGTTTAACACGTGCTAAAGTGCTTTTCTAGATCGCACGTGTGATTCTCCAGGGCCCACTTAGAAGCTGCAGATTGGGTTGCTCAGGGATTATTTGCTGAAGGGAAACATCAATAGGTTTAGGTCATAAAAATAGAACCTTGTGGTTCACAAGTTGCTAGTGTGAAGGTTCAAGCGAAGATAAATCTTTCCAGTGCATTATTTGCTGGGAATCGGCCTCTTCTAACTGCGCCTGAAAGAACAGGGGGAGGTTTCCTTTCTTCTGTAAAACTGCTATTTTGTGCTGACCGTTGTGTTGATCGGACACGTTTTCCCCTGGGAGTCTGGGGCTTGTGGTTCTGCTTCAGCAGAAGGTGGTGGACAACCGAGGGGTTTGGATTTTGTGTTCTCCTCAGTTAAGCAGTCTCGGTATTTGTCTGAAACTGTGTAGCCTGATGGGAATTGTTATTTATGGGAGACAAATTGCTCTGTTGCTAGGTTCGTCAGAGAGAGAATTTAATCACAGCAACACACAGGACACCAGTGACCTTTAGTTAATGAGAGTTCGATAACCTCAAGCCGAGCTGTAAGGGAAGGAAACCATCTGCCAGCGGCACGCTGCGCTGCTACTGCCTTTTGTAGATAGAGACAATCTTTCCCTTCCACCTTCAGCATGGCAAAATTGCAAGTCAGGTTCAACCTGTATGCCCCTTGTTACCAGAGAGGATTCATACAGACTGGAAATGAAGTTTTTCAAGGAGAAGACGGTGTCTCAGTTGACAAACCGTAAGATCTGAACTGCCGTGGAGCTGAGGAGGCGGCAGGATTTACAGTGGCGAAGCAGAACCGGCCCTCGTCAGAGCTGCTTTCGGAGCTACGCGGCAGTAGCACAGCAGCTTTTGAGGAAGGGTTCCTTTGAACACTGTGAATTAAATCCTCCTTGTCCAGCATGCCGCCTGCTCGATCCTCTCTCCTGCTTTTGAATCCCTTTTTCTGAACAACTGCGGTGATATTTTTGATGTCTCTGAAATTCACAGTTCTGACCGACGCCTGGATCGATACCGGGTCAGGTCTGGGTTAGAGCAGGACCCGTGTAAGGGTTCTTTTTTTGATGCTCCCAATGGGCCCCCGCTGTTAAAAAATAGCCCTTGCCGTGGTTGTCTGGTGAGAGCCTCGTGTGCTTTCCCTTCTCCTGCTGCCATGAGGAAGGACGGCGGAGCGCAGCTGGGGCAGCAGGGCAGAGTCAGGGTCTCCACTGAGCTTTCTCCCTTGGTGTATCAGGCAGGAGAATCTCAAGCCCATCGTGCTTTCAGTTTTGGTTGGTGAGAAGTCTTGTTTGCATTTGAGGGCAGAAGGAAAGTGGGTGTTCATTAGTGGTTTTGCTCTGCTCCTGCTCTGGGTGAAGTATTCAAGCATATTGTTCTGTTTGTCAGCTGGGTTTCACTGTTGTTTTCCAAGATATTTGGAAGCTTTTTGGGCCCAGATGCCAGGGCAGAAAAGGACAAACAGAAATTGGCAAAACCAGTTCTGCCATATACATATGAACGCGTATGTGTTTGGCATGGACTACAGAGCTGAGCTTCTAAATCTCTGCAAAGAAGCATTATTTAACAGCCTGCCTCTCTCAGAATTCAAGCGCATGTGTTTGTTTTAAGAACAGGTTGCCCTCTCCTTTTTGTTCCCCTGCTAAGCTGTGCACTTTCTCCTTTCATTAGGTGCTTCCGCCGACGGTCCACTGAAGCTGCTTCCTGAAAACCACTTTGATCTCGTGGTGATAGATGAGTGCGCTCAGGCCCTGGAAGCCAGTTGCTGGATCCCTCTGCTGAAGGCTCCCAAGTGCATCCTGGCCGGGGACCACAAACAGCTTCCCCCCACCATCATCTCCCACAAGTGAGGAGCGGTTCGCGGTGCCGGGTCCCTCTGCCATTTACGCAGCCAAATGCTTCTGACGGCCCCAAGTGTCGAGACGTTTCATTAGTGTGGGTCAGTTGTCGGTATCCCCCGCGAGCTGGGTTTGGTCACGCTGCCAGAATGACGCCGGAGCTGGTTTACTGATAGCTGCTGCTTAAAGATTAATGCGGCTCGGTCTGAGCTGGCTTTCTTACCGCACGAGGGGGCCACGGGCGGGTGGTTGACTGCTGCTGATCATGCCACGTAACAGCAAGCCGTGTGTAGCTGGCATGGCGCTGGAGTCACCGTCCGTGCCGCTGGGCACCTGCCGGGCAGCGGCTCCAGGGCTTGCGAGGGGCTGGGGTTTGCAGGCAGGGAGAGCAGGCTGTGACAGGCAACGCTCGCCTGCTCTGGAGAGGCCGGCAGTTCTCAGAGGTGTGCACCTTGCTGCAAGGCTCTCCTCCGTGCGGGAGCAGAGAGGCGGCCCGCAGGAGTCCACACGTTGGGTCAGGTTTTGGGGGAACAGCCTTAGGTGGGTTACTGTGGTGGAGTGCTAAAGCAAACCCCAGAAGCAGAAGGTGATGCTGTACCAGCTCCTGGCCACTCGCAGCGGGAGCACTTGCTCGGACAGGGACAGGGAGCCGGCCGCCCTGGAAGCACCACTGTGCTCACTTTGCAGAGGTCCTTTCAGCTGCATCAGGGACAGGATCCAGCAGCTGAAGTCTCAGCCTTCTCCGAGATTTCCCTTGTCCCACGCTGACTTAGGAGCTGTGTGCCCACAATGGGGAGCGTCCTCTGCAGGACAGTCTGGGCAGGGTGAGTGCACCGAGGCAGGAAGACCAGGCAGAAACTGGTGCAGAACCGTGTTTCAGGGAGATCTGTCACCCCGGGAGTGTCAGAGGTAGCTCTGCAGCCTCATGGAAAGAGCTCTGCTCAGAAATCCTTGGGAACAACACGGGCAGCATCCTTCCCACGCACTGCCGTGGGTCCGTGCGAGGGGCAGCGATAAATAGCGTGAACTCGGCGGTGCTGTCCTGGCTGGTGCTGCCCCGGGGCTGACGGTGGCTCTGTGCTGCCTGCGTCCTTCCCCCGGGGACCTGAAACACCCCCGGGATCCAGGCGGGTCGGTGTGTTGAGCTCACGTTGTTTGCTGTGTGTTTTGTCGCTAGCGAGGAGAACTTAGACTGCGTGCTACTGCTGGAGCACTCCAAATTGTGTGTATTTTGACAGATGGTTTTCCTGAGAGACGTGTCATCAGCAGAGGTATTTTTCTGGTTCCGCTTCCTTAGCAGCACTGTGTTTGAATTCATTTTCTCTCTGTTATGCAAAGGATTTTCAGGGTGGTTAGAAAAGTTGTTCAGAAAGCAGTTTTAAACAATCAGGTCAGCCGTTCAGGCCAGTGCAGGTGGACAAAACAGAGGCATAAGTTCTGGTTTCACTGACCAGTATTTATATATAAACTTTAAACTGTTTGTTTTTAAGAAAGATGACCTGATTCTTTGCGTGAGCTTTCCCTGGCAAGAAGGGTGGCCTGGTTCACCTCCCCTTTGCTGTCTGCTGGCTCCGTAGAGTGAATTCAGGCTCATACTCGATTTAATCCAAATCTTCTCTTGCCTTTATTAAATTCTGCCTCTGTGGTTCCACGTTTATTTATTTATCGTTTCAATGTGGGATTCTGCCCACCGAGCTGCTGCGCTATCACACACAGCCCAGCCCTTACAAACCCTCACGATACCTGCAGCACGCCTGTTAAGAACAATTAATTTGTGGGGACGTGCTGCGGCCGGTGCCAATTGCCCGCGCTTCCCGGGGGATGCTCCAGATAGTGCCGGGGAGACTGGGGAGCTTAGAATAGAAATGTGAGCGTGTTTATCTAACTCAGGCCTGGAATTACTGAACCATGGCTGTGCAGAAGCAGAGAAACAGGGCTGACTTCATAAACTTTCTCTCCTGCTTCCAAAAAATAATGAGCAAGATTCACATCTGTAATCTCACTTGGATTTTGAAGGAAGGAAATGAGGAATCCAAGGGAGGCAGCGGCTCCCAGCAGGTAGCTGAGAGATGGTGCTGATAAGATCCAGGCACTGTGTGATCTTCTCATTTTCCCCTTATCAGATGCACAAATGCTTGCTGTTTTGCAGGTCTCGGCCGGTGACAGGCACAGTCCTGCCCTGCCTGGCGGAGGTAATCCCTTTGGGGCAAGGAACCGTAGGGACGTTTAAACACCGTGTCACTCTGTGCCCTTCCTGAAGCTCAATAGATTTCAAACAAAACAGAGCAGAGAGAACATGCATCTGAGTCAGTGGTGTTAACAGATTTATATCGTGGCCTGGCTTATGATTATGATCTGTAAATTATGAGCTGAGAAGCTTGCTACATTAAACAGAATTATTGCTGAAGGCATCAGCAGGACCGTGACCCGGGTGCTGGTCAGACGAGACACCAGTCCCCAGAGCTCAGCCTCGCAGACAGTTGCCTTTCGGAAGATAAAGCACCAAAGGCCAAGCCAGCTTCAGCTGACTTGGAAGAATTATGGGCTGAGCTCTCAAATGCTGCTGCTCTCCAGGCCAGGCTCTCTGGTTTAGCCTAAAAGGCAGAGCTGCTGCCATGCTGCTGTCTGTGCCAGCCCGTCTTTGCTCAGTTCCCCGAGTGACCCTTGAAACCTGTTAGCTGGTTGGCAGGCAGCAGTTGCAGCTGGGTACACTGGTAGGTGTTACCTGTACAGACAGAAATTCGAGTGGGTGCTCCTCAGGCAGGCACTGCTCTGGAGTCTTCCCCTCTGGTGCTGGCCTCTGCTTGGGAACAGTTTCCCTCTCCTCTTCCCAGATTGCCTCAGCTCTGCTGGCTCTGAGGAGCAGAGGGCCCTTGGGCAGACCATTCGAACCTGCCAAGGGTTTAAATAGCACAATGCAGAGTGTTTGAGCATTAGATGGTTTCTCTTTCTACCAGGGTAACCCGTGTCACCCCGGTATTTTCTACAGGACGAAGAACGGAGTTTCTTTCCTTCGCACCCTGTGGGTGTCTGGTGAAGCCCCCCAGCCGGCCTGTGCTGGAGGAGATGTGCACTGAGGTCTGGCTGGAGCCACGGACAGTTTGGCTCAACAGCCACCTAATTAAATGCAAAAGCTAACAGATTTTGATCAGTTAGAACAACTTATTTTGAGGAACCCAATTAGTTTTCAGATAAAACACCTTTAAAATCGTTAGCTCTTTCCCACACAGACCTGAACTCTGGCCTTGTTTTTAGCTGCTGCCCAGGTCAAAGCGTTTGCTGTGCAGAAGGAGGCACAGAGCACGGCTTGGTGCTTTCCACAGCCCCAGCCAGGCTGCCACAAAGGCAGTCTCCTTCTGCCTCCGTCTCGTTAGGCTTTTCCAGAGGTGGAATCAAGGCACTGTCTCCTCTTTGGTTAACGGGGAGCGATGAGCTATTACCAGGGATGATTCATGCCCAGGACTCGAACCCCGCCGCCTACCTTCCCCTTCTCCTCCATTGATGACAGCAGACCTGGAGTGGGTGGACTCCTATTTTCAGGGCCCCAGTGAAGGGTCTAAAGTTAGCCAGGATGAGTTTGGGCTGAGAGAAGGATGCTCTGCTACTACAGTAAATGAAGTCAGGCCTGCTCAGACAAGAAGGCTCCGTTCGATGCCGTTGCTGTGGTACCAGGTCAGAGCCCACGAGGGAGATCAGACACCGAGGCTTCCGCACAGCTTGTGCTCAGCTCGGGGAGAGCTGGGCCCTGTCTGGTACAGCTCCTTCTTGTTATCTGCTTTTTCCTCCACGGATTCAGCATCTATCAGTTAATATCATCAGGCTTTTTTCCACTTGAAGCTAAGTTTAGGTGGTGAGTCTGAAGGGTGCTCCTCTTTCTTGCTTTTTGACATGCCTGGAGTTACCATGGGATGCAGAGGGCATCCCCACACACACCTTACCTGCACTCACCTACATCCTGTCCCTGATGGACGTGTTTTCTTCCAAAAGACCTCTCAGCACTGGCAAATGCCAGTCCCCTGCGGTTCCCCTCTCGGCAGCCTGCTCCAAAGCTCACGGACATCAGCCTCAAGCCTCCTGCTGGGTTTTGGCCCAGGCCCAGGGGCCATCCCAGGATGCTTTCTGCTCTCTGACTGGAACATTTGTTTTCCTTGTTTTCATTTTAGTCCTCACTCCATCCTTTTCTGACATCCTAATTAATTTGTCTCTACATCAGGGCTTTGATTTATTAATTTGTTTTTACAGTCTTCCGATATCTGCAGATACTTACCAGACCTCTTGCTCTCAACTGCTATCTTAGGCAAGCACAGGAATATTTTGCCGTCTTGTTTGGTAGCAGTCAGTCTGGATGTCTCCACCACCCCAGATCCACGGGCTAGTTCCCCATGCTCAGTTGTTTGCCAGTGTACATACCTGGTCCAAATGGATTTGCTTTCACTTTATCACCGACGAGCAAGTGTCAGGCCTTGGTTTCCTTTGGTAGCCTCCACAGATGGAAAGGACAAGCTGCCCTCCTCCATCGTGCTTGTAAGGATTTGAAAACTCCAGTGTCCAGAGAAAAGGGAGGCTCTGCACAGCCTGCCTCACTTCTCCTTCACCAGTTTGTGAAACCTTAACCCTACCCCAGGATGGAAGAGCCCCAGGCATAAACCTAAGGATGGCTGGCGCTGAGCATGTCAACAACAGCCTCAGCCTGGTCTCGCCAACCAAGAGCTCAGTGCAGAGGTCTTGAGGTAGGAGAACACACCACGTCCCTCTCTGGACCTCACTGCCCAGATTCGGTGGTGCGCAGATCAGAGCCACACCGACAGCTCCTCCTGTCTCCTGGGGAGGAGACCAGCTGCCCAGGGGATGAGTAAGCAAAGATCTAACATAGCTGAGGACACAGCTCCATCCCACCGTGGGAAACGCTGCCCTGTTGTCCCCCCTAGTGAGGATCATTCTTGACACCTACACAGCAGGCTGGGTCCTCACACCCGGCCGTAAAGGGCATTTCCCACCACAGTGGGCACAAAAGCCTTTGAAATCCTTGATTCCACTCGGTTGCAGCTATCACCGTTAACGGGTGGCATTCCCCCAACATGTAGCATTCCCTCCAGGAGCTGGAGGAGGAAGCCTTACCTGTGAAGATAGCAGGGCCTCATCTTCCTCCCTCAGCGGGATCTATCCTGGTACCCTCGGGAAGGTGCCTTCAAGTGAAGTCCAGCCTTTGCCTGCGTGCAAAGCAAGGTGAAAGCAGGTTAGCGGCAAGTACTGGCTGCTGTCTGCTTATTTCAGTAGCCTTAGCTTTCCTAGCTTTACTTCGGGGACTTTGCTAGATTCTATGGTCCTGCTCTGGCAGGGGGGTTGGACTCAAAGATCTCCAAGGTGCCTTCTAACCCCTGACAGCCTGCGTGTGATCCTTTGTGACTTCAAAGTAGATATTCCTGAGCATCAGTGATTCTGTTTGTCCAACCTATCCCAATTTAATTTCTCTAAAGCAATTGATACCTAAAAAAACCACTTGCTCAGTGCTCTTACAGTTTTGCTGGCATAGAAATCGGCTGTTGTAGGAATTGAGTGGTAAAATAATAAGGAATTTATTACCAGGTGAAATATTCGCAAGCCGTTTAATATCCTCATTATTAATGCAACGCGTAACCTCCTGTAGATGCTTGCGGTGGGAGCTGTGCTGTCAGCGCGGAGGAGAGCGCCGCTTCCAAGGCTTGCTGTGAGCTTTACTGCTTCCCCCACGCTTTACTGGCTGTCGCTGCAGGAACCCCTTCAGAGCATTGGTGGTTAAGAAACACCAGGTTTTTTTTCTGCCAGTTCTACATGAAAATCAGTTTTAGGCTTGCTCTTGTGTTTGGGAGAAGTTGTGAGCCAAGGGAGGGGAGTAAAGGACAAAAGGTTGGTCAGGCTGCTGAGCCCACTCCAGCCCTGGAGAACCCAGCGCTGGCCCCTGGGTCCTGCAGCTGTGTCCCTTCAGAGCCCATGAGCCGGTTTTCCCCCGTGTGCTGCATTTTGGCCTAGCAAGGAGGGCTAGAGAGACCGGGCTGCTCGGAAAGCTCTACCCTCGGTTTTCTCCTCTGCTGTTCAACGAATTCGCACGCTCCTGTGCCGCTGACCAAGGGCAGCACCAGCCAGGACAGCAAACAGACGCTCGCTGAGCTGCCGTGTGGCCAGCTCACGCTTCCCACAGCAGGAGCTGGGTGCATGCTGCGCCCCTTGATGGAAATCATCTTCCCGAGCTGTTCTCTATCATCGTTTCACCATCTCTGTGCTTGTTCATTGCGCTCTGGTAGCAACCGGAACCCGTCTCCGTGAACCGTGGAATGGTACAAGGCGCTGGGCGCACAGCGTGGAAAAACCCCTTGTGCTCTGAAATGCTCAAAACACAGAGGCCGGGTCCAACGATTCTTGTCCTTCTTCCTCAGACAGTACCATTAGGTGATGCTTCTGACAACCCCTTCCCTGCGCAGCGAAGAGAAAGCAAATAGGCTCTTGAAAGGCTTGTTTCATTAGGAGCTTTATTAATTTGTGCTGCAGATAAAAGCGGGGGACCTTTGCCAGAAGTGATGGAGTGTTGGTTTTCTTAATGGGTAATAAAGCAATAAGGGTTGAAATGCATTAGTGCGTTAGCCCGGGGTGAGTGGCCAGGGAGGAATGAGAAATGCTTGAGCTGCAAGCGTCTCGATGAAACATTAGTGAGGTCTGGCTGGGTTGCCATCAAGCGTTCCAGGCTTTGGGGTGGAGCTCTGAGACTAATGCGTTCAGCGACTCTGGTGCCATTGCTGAGCTTGCAGCGAAGCGTGGCGAGCAGTGGGACTGAGGGTGCTGACGGGATGAGCTTACAGCTCAAGAGGTTTTTGTTCTGGGGCTCCTTCTCCAAGTGGAGATCTCAGGTGTCCTCCCTCCTCTTATCCCAACCACCCTGAGCAGATCTGGGTGTGAGGTGACTGCTGCAGGCAGGGGTGGCCGATACCGTTTGCATCTCTCACATCACGGTGCTAACTCCCTGTGGCACTTCCCCACAGCAGAGGGGAGCGAGCATCTCTCCATCCTGGTGTGTTTGAGCTGTGCCGGTCACCGTGCAAGGCAGAAGTCTATCCCTGAGGTTCTTCACCCTCTTGGGGAGCCTATGCTGAAAGAGAACGCTTGGGATCCTGCAGCCTTCTCCTGCTCCCCTTCCACCGCCCGTTGGTCCCCAAGTGGAACAGAGTAGGAAGGCCCAGGAGGTAACACCCTCCCAGCGAGGGTGCTCAGCAGGGTCCAGAACAGGTGTGGCAGGTGCTCCCAGGGCACTGCAGCTTAACACCGTTGGCTCTGATCAGCACCATCTTCAGTTCCAGCATCTGTAGGGAGATGCTGGTGGAGTCTCTAGTCCAAAGAGGGTTATGTCTGGACCATAGCTCATCCCTTCAGAACGGCCAGCCCGACTCCACTGCTCACTTGCCTTTCCCACGCAGGGCTGCTGCTGAGGGCCTTTCCCTCAGCCTGATGGAGCGTCTCATCGAGAGGTACGGCGAGAAGGTCGTGAAGATGCTGACGGTGCAGTACCGAATGCACCAGGCCATCATGCAGTGGGCTTCCTCGGAGATGTACAGCGGCCGGCTCACTGCTCACCCGTCAGTAGCCCAGCATCTGCTCAAGTAAGTGACTTGCTCTTCACTGGTGTACGAGGAGAGATGTCTTCTTCATCCCACCGTGTGCAGGGCTTGTCCCTTCCCCTGATGGAGTTTTCCATTCCTCCTGGCACTGCGATAGCGTTTCTGTTTCATCCTTTATTTCGTGGGGGAAACATTAACTAGGGGGTTGTCCTTTCTCCTAGGCAGGGCCAGACATCAGCCTTTCATTGCGTTTCCATGTGTCCACCTGGCCGTGAGGGCCAGTGTGTGTCCGTCCCACCACTGGTCCAGAAAGGTCAGAAGCCGGAGTCCCTCTCCATCTTGGGCAGTGTTAGACCAGATAGGTCTGGTGCCATCGGATCCCTTCCTCGTCCGCAGTGTTTTCCCCTTCCTGTGGCAGTTCACAGGAAGGCAGGAGCGTTTTGTTCCCGTTGCATCCTGAGTCGGGCCGTTGTTTGCCACGCGCCGTGACTGTCACTGAGCGGTGCTTTTTGAGTCTGCAGTCAGCGCTGTCCCGCGGGGCGGCGGGGAAACTGATTCTCTCTGCTGGCCTCGGAGAAGTGTAAGATATCTCACTGCTTGTCCACGTGGCTGTTGTATTTTTAGCAATACTGGGTTTTAAAGGCAAATATTTAGGAGTCAGGAAAACATTGATATTCCCCTAGAATCGCTCCATTTCATGGCAGATCCAGTTTGGGACAGAGATAGCTGGAGAGGCCATTTCATTGTTCGTGTGTCAAAATGATCTCGGTCACGAGCAGCGTGGCCGCTCCGGGATGGGAAGAGCGGGCTTCGTGTTCGAGGCAACCCCGGCACCTCCTCTCCCTGCGGGCCGACGTCTGCTTGTGTCAGCGTGCTCTGCCGTCAGGCCCCGGGGCTCTCCGGGCCTCGGCTCAGCCTGCGCCAGGGGAGCTCTGCTGCCTCCTCTCCTGGTTTGCACCCTCTTGTGCACGCCTGCGCGGTTCTGTGCGTGAGCGCCCTGGGTTCTGCGGGTAAGAGCAGGCAAAGCGGGCTGGTTGCTGCCAGGAGGAGCTCAGCTGAGCTGGATGGGACTCCTTCAGCCACCATTTAGCCACACGGATCTAATTCCAGGGCCTGTGCTGTATAAAGCCCTCTTCTTGATTGTTCGTGTTCCTTGCCGTGCTTATTTTTCCATGCAGCTTCATGGTATTTGTGAGCACCTCATGTGTTTTGTTGGCTGAGGCCAAGTGATTTGTTCAGTCCCTCACCCGAGCAAGAAATGAGTTTTGTTCTCTGACAGTTCCAGAAGAAGATCGCTTTCCAGCAGACACATCCTAGGGAAGGAATCCAGTCACTGGGCTGAGGCAGCCAGCCCCCAAAGCCAGTGGAGGAGCTCATCCTTTGGGCTCTGGTTTGCTGTAGGACTGGGGAAGGTGCACCCTGGGCTCTTTCTTAGGAGCTTTGCCCCCCTGTCACAGCTGCACTGCTCTCTGTGCCCTCCCAGCCGGGTGTTGCAGCAGCAGTAGCTTCAGAGGGGTAAAAATGAGTTTCAGCCAAGAGAGGAGGGTTTTGTTGGCAGTGAGTGAGGAGGAATGTCCATTGTCCACGGGAAGCCAGGGCGGTCTGTGCCACGTGAGTGCAGAGGGACAGACGTGTGGCGTCGGGAGCGCTGGGAAGGAGAGGCTGCAGCTGGGGGCTTGTCTTCAACTGGAAACTGCCTGTCCCCTCGCCTCCCTGCCTGCCATTTGGAGGCAGTCCTCCTTTTTGGTGCCTTGCCATCTGCCTCACTTATTTGCAGACTCTCTGGAGTCCCAGCTCTCCGTGATCTGTACGTGATGTACAGCAACCTGTCGTTGTTTCAGAGCTCTCCAGCCTTCCTGTTCCTGCCCTCCGTCGCCCGTCCTCTTCCTAGGCTGTGAATCCAGCTAGCACCTTCCCTGGGTATTAAAATATGGTTTCTTAATTTAATTTTCTTTTGAATGCAGCAGCTTTAGATGTAGGAATGATGTGAAAACCCAGTTCCGCCGTGGTTCCTTGTGCTGTGCTTTCTTCTCTTGCCCGACAGCGCTGCTGTCAAGTCTCTGATAGTGCTTCAGGCTCTCCTCTCCCTCTCAACACCATCAAGCACAGAAAGCAGCTGCCACATCTCCCTCGGTCTGCGTTTCTTTTCTGTTTGAGACCATTTAAGCGCGACACGAACACCCACGCACTGTACCCTTGCCTGGCAGTAGCTGGGCTGTGCAGCACAGGCGGCTCGACAGCTCTCGGCTCTGGGGGGTGGCCCCTGAGCGACTCTCCGGCTCTTCGTTTGTGTCTGGGGAGAGCATTTAAGCGGCCATCCCGCGGT
>JAAGNO010028768.1:0-29846 GCA_033439905.1 Ceryle rudis
AGGGCTCACAGTTGGAGTACTGAAGGGAATTTGATGGAAGGAAATAGCTTCACAGAAGGATTGCGTTTTGGACAAGCCTTGCAAAATCTTGGTGACAAGTTGGTTCCCTCCCCCCGTCCCCCCTGCCCTGTGCTGCCACGGCCCCGCGCACGGGCACCCGCAGCCGCCGCCTTCCAGAACCCGGCACCCCCAGCCCCGTCGAGATTTTGGCCTTTTAAGGGCATCTTGGACCATTCTTGTGAATAAAGGAGTTTGGGGGCCAGCAACAAAACCTGCCAGTGTTGGGGTGACCTCCGCAGGGCTGTGGGACAGGCCTGGGGACAGAGTGGATGGAAAGGTCCTCTATGGGCATAGCTGGTGACTGGTGCCACCCCAAGCTGGGCTGGTGGTCTTGTGGGATGTCAGGGATTTGTCACCAAGGTGGGTGACCACCATACTAGCTCTTGGTTGTGCTGAGGCTGGGACAGTCCGAGCTGTGGTGGATAGTGAGGGAGCAGCCTGGGTGATGCCATGGGACAGGGCACAGTACCTCAACACCAGTGCCCTGCTTAGCCCAGTGCTGGCATCCCCTGTCTTGGAGAAGGTTCTGGGGCCAGGAGGCAGGTTAGGCTCTGCAGCCCCAGATCTGTCTCTGAGGGGTGGCTGGAGCCCCCCAAGACCCCACCCTCACCATCTCTTACTTATTGGGGGGGGTTCCCATATTTCACCCTGGTTCAGTAGGTTGGGGAAAAAGTTCTAAGCTGTGGCACATCTCCTGCCATGGTACTGCTCCACAGGGACCGGGGCGGGTACGATGAGTTTTGCTTTGGTGCCAAGCACAGCTCTCAGACCCAGCTCCTTTGGGGTGCAGGAGGTGGCTCAGGGAGGGGGTGTTTTCCCATTTTTGGGCCTTGTCTTCCCACTGAACTTCCCACTTTGGGGAGAAGGCATGCAGAACCCAGTGGGGGAACTGGGTACTTCACTGATGCATCATGGAGAGGTGAGGTTCTTGGGGTGAGGGCAGGGTTTGGTGACACTTGGGGCCACTGGGGTCCTGTCACTAATGCCAGAGACCAGGGAGATGGGAAGTGCCCTGCGCCCATGCTTGTGCGGCCCTGGCCAAACTGGCCCATGGCCCACGTGACAGCGGCATCCTTCTGTAGCAAGTGCAGTGGACACCACGAGGTGGCATAGACCACCTGGTGACGGTGGCCACTGCCCCATGGACTCCTCATCCTGCCTCAGCCTGGGATGTGTCACCTTGTCATGGGCTCCATCACCATGCCCTCATGGCTTCTTGGGGTGTTCTCCATCACCCAGGACATGTCACCGTGGGGTGGGCTCCACCACCTGGAAGGTGTCACTTGAGGGTGGTGGACTCCACCTCCCAAGACAGTACCTCTTGGGGTGGGCTCCACAACTTTGGGTGGGCTCAGAGCCCAGACCACAGCACCCATGGGCACTCCCCACCCTGAGCATCCCAGGCAAATGTCCCCCAGGACTACCAGTTTCCCCAGAGGCAGGAGACCACTGCGTCCTAGTGACACCCCAGTACACTCACTCCACTCCTCTACCAGTATCAGCACAACTGTGGACACAACTGCCATTGGGTGCTGGGGTGGCCACAGCGAGGCAAGGGGATTGGGGTGCCACAGGCATCCATGGACCTAGGTTGCTTGTGCCACTTACAGCCCTGTCATACTGCTGCTGCCTTGCCAGGAGGAGATCCCAGCCCCTGTGAGTGCCCCACGTCTCTCCCAGATTGTTGGCTGAGCAAAGCAAGGCAGATGTCAGGCAGGTTGGCTGTGCTCTGACATCCTTTCCCATCAGCCATCCTTGTCCCAGTATGTAGGTGACAGTAAGATGGGCAGAACAGCCGGGACACCTCTCTCATGCATGGCCCCAGTGGCACAAGGCCACCAGAAGCTCCCTGTGAGACACCACTGGGCTGGGAGGGCTGTGCTATGCCCAGCGACAGCGTTCAGTGGGATGTGCTCTTGCCATGTCCCTGATGTGTCCCTGCTGTGCCCTGCTTGCTAAGGCTGGGAGTGTGGGCTTGCCAGGATGCTGAGACCCCAGCCCCGCCAGTGGGTCCAAGGGTGTCCGAACCACTCGTGAAATCGTCCGTTGCAGGAATAGCATCAGGTCGCACACAGTGCCTTGGAAGGGCTCCACTGGGCTATTTTCAGCCCGTGGGGACATCTCCCTTGTAAGTGATAGCCCAAGGTGTGCTGGTGCAGGCTGGTGGAGGGGCTGGGGAGACTCCGTCTGGGCACCCCAAGCCGGGCCAGGGGTTGGCAGCAGCAGCACAGCCCCAGTGCCACTCAGGCATGTCTCAGCTCTCCGCTCGTTGGGGCACGCTGTGGAAAAGGGCTCAGAGCCATGTGGCCCCACTCCTGTGCTACAGCTGGCCTGGGGTCCCCCTTCCTACTGCTGGGGGTATGGGTGAGACCCCCAGGGCTGGGGACCGCAACTTGGCATGGCCAAGCAGCTTCTCTGGCTGGACATTCCCAAGGATTTGAGGATCTTGTGGGCATCATCAGGCATTAAAATTCAGGCTGACAGGTCCAAGTACTCTCCTTGTCCTGCCCAGGTGCCCAGAAATCCTTGGGATGACCAAAGAAGAGGGATGGAGAGTCTTCACCCAGGAAGGCTCCCACTGAGTGCATGGAGAATGTCCCTTGGGGCCACCAGAGAAGCTTTGGAGTGGATTGGGGAAGCCTCCCGTTGCTGCAGGTCCAAGGACAGGAACAGCAATATCTCTCAGGAGTCCCTCTGGCAGAGGGGTTGGAACTTGATGATCTTTAAGGTTCCTTCCAACCCAAACCATTCTGTAATTCCATGATTCAGTATCTCCCCCGGGGTGTGGACCCCACAAAGGACACCATGGTGGGGGATGACACATTCCTCAAGGTACAATGTGACACCTGCCTGTGCCAAAATACATGTTTTATCACCATCTGCTCACGTACCAGACCCATATCTCCCCTGTCCAGGGAGTGGTGGCTGCTTTATCTTCCACCACCCTGATCTTTGTGACTTCCGCAAGTCAGGAGTCAGGTTTTCTTCTGAACCTTTAGGGTGGGCACCCTGTGGGGAGAGAGCCAAAAAAACACCCATCAGAAGTGATTCCCCATTTTTAACTCTATATTTAGAAAGCTCCAAGCCTGGTTTTAATCCCTGTAGTGCATCCCAGTGAGGTTTCTTTACCCTGTCTTAATCAAAACACAGTGCAGTTCTACCTGACTATTTATAGCAATGAAATCAATTTATATATTTTTTTTTTCAGCTAAACTTAAAAGCTGCTCCACGAATGAGGTCAAGTTAGTCTGACAAAGCTGTTTCCTATACTCCCTCTGGGGTCTGCATTGAAAAAATGGAAAATACTTGCTTTTTGCAGGTGCCTTGGGTGGATGAAGCCTCTGAGATGGGATACTGTGGCTGGGTGTCCTGGGCTTTGGGGTGCACAAGGTTCTGGAGAGCCAAGCCCATCCTTGGCCACCCTCGTTCTGGTGTCCTCTGGGCTTCTTGAGATAGGCTGTGACACTTTCCTCTCCCAGTTAGTAAAGGTGTTGGCCTGGACATCTCCAAACTGGTGCTGGAGCTGATCTCCTGCCTGCCTAGGCTGTAGTGAAACATGTGGGCAATAAACCACTGGCACTTTCCATCAGGCTGGGGAGCATCAGTGGGCTCTGCTGGGATGGTGCAGAGTGGGAAACCAAGGCGTGGGAAGAGTGGGGAGAACCTGAGCCTGGGTGAGGGGCACGGCCCCCGCTTTGGGCTTCTCTGGCCACGGCAGGGTTCCTGGTTGCCAAAAGGTCAGCTGGAGGAGCACCAGGTCTATGTCCCCAAACAAAGGCTCTGGGGACTCCACAGAGCCCTCTGGGCATGGACATCACTGTGAAATGGGGAGGGTCTTGCAGGAAATGGGGGTCTGCAGGGGGTCCAACAATGCAGATGGTGTCTTCCATGGAAAATTCTGGCAAGTCCCAGACAGCTTCTTTGGGTCAGGCCATTTTCTGTGAGGTTTTAAAGGGCTTTGTCAGAACAAAGCAGAGCCTTTGGGGCTCACTCAGCCTTGCCCTTTCCCCCAAAGGAAAAGACAGACAGATTCTCCCAAAATCCTGCTGAGAGGACAAGGAGGACTTGCAGGAGCCAGCAGATCACTCCCCTGAGCGCTGCAGGGGACAGGATCTGGGCAGGGGAAGGGGGCGTGCGAAAAGCCACTCCTGTGGTGCTGGGCATCACTGGCCACATGCTCGGGGCTCCTATTTCTGCTGGAGGGGGAGCGCATCCCCTCCCAGGGCCACCTGTGCCAATCTGTCCCTTCTCACCAGCCCCTGCCCCACCTGTCCCTCCTGGAGGACCCATTTTGGCACCAGGGCGTTGCTATTCCATATGGCCCCATGCAGGGATGGAGGGTACATGGTGGCAGAGGCACATTCATCCACTGGCAGCCATGCCTGTCCTTTCCTCACCAGCTTTTTCCAGGTGTAAACCGGCCTGTGGCCCACAGCCCTGCTGTGAGCTCTCCATCCCTGCAGCCATGCCCTGGGGTGCTGTCACTGGTGGGGAAAGGGTCCCCAGCAGCTGACAGCCCTCCTAGCCCTACAGACAGGTATGAGATTCATGGCAGGGAGAGTCAGCGCAAGCCAGGGACCCTCTGGGAGGTCAGGGCCCTAAGGGGAGTGGGGTAAGGGCTCTTCTCTGATGCTACCCAGCCGCTTGGCACAAGGCAGGGCGCGAACAAGGGGAGCCCCGGTGTCACTTTACAACGTGGCTGTCCCCACTGCCCCTCCCGGAGTCCATGGGACCCGAAGGATGGGCCCCAGGTGCAGACGTCACACTTGGCTGGCAGTGGAGTGAGGGGCTGGGGCTTCACCATCCACACCCTGCTGAGCCGCTCCTTCTGATTCCCCCGGACGTACAGTTGCTGGGCCGTATTTTTAACCTCTGGCAGACACACGGAGGGTGTTAAGCTCATAACCTTCGGCCCATTTTGCTGCTCATCCGCCGGCCATCTGCAGATCAGCACAATTTGCCTTGGGATGGATTTGGAGACCATGTAGGGGAAACAGAAGGGAGAAGGAGGTGGAGAGGGGAGAGACTTTATATAAGACCTTGAAGGTCACAGGAAATAAAGCCTGTCACAAGCACACTGGCAGGAACACCCCACTCAGAGTGCCCTTTTCCCATGAGGGTTGCTGGAGTTGCCATTGTGCCTGGCCATGGCAGGTGACAGCCCTGCTGTCCCCTGCATTGGGTCAGAAGGGACACCCAGAGCCTGGACAAAGCCCTCGGGATGCACAGGGTCCTGCTCCACTCCCTTCCCAAAGACCTGTCCAAGATGCTGCACTCTCCTCCCAGCCTTCCAGGTCACCAGCTATTTTGAGGCCAAGCAGACAATATGTCCTTTTGCCGAGGGGAGCCTCAGGAGACCCAGGCCGGTCTCCAGGCCACCAGGGCCACGCAGAAGCATGCTGGCCCTTGGGCATGCAGGGCTTTGCAAGTCAGATGCAACACATTCCCCTTCAAGTGGCTCCTGGCAGGCTGGGCCCCCTGAGGGGTCCCGGGTGTCCCCCAGGAAGGTAATCTGAAGGAGAGGGATGCTCAAGGTGTGTGGGAGCTGTGTGGGACCATCTTCCTCCAGCTGGAAGCTGAACTGGGAGCTTGGAGGAACATGTGAGCTGTGTGCCAGTACAGGATGGGAGAGGTCAGCAAGTAGAGCAAGGGTGACCTGCGCATCCATGGCATGGCAGCAGCTCCGCCATGCCAGGCTGCACATGAGAGCAACTGGAAGCCCTGACAGGCCTAGGTGCAGCCTGTCCCTTCCAGCTGCCTGCCACTGACACACCTCGGCCCTGTCTGTCCCACCACTGTCACCAGTCCCAGCACTGATAGAGACTCAACTGTCGGCCCAGCACCCCTGGCCACAGAAAACTGGCTTGCAGTGGGCAGAGTGATCTAAGGCTGGTACCACACCGACCCTGGCTCAGGTCCTCCTGTGCTCAGCCACCATGGTGCTCCGTGGCCAAGCCCAGTGAGCCCCAGTGCCATGTCTTTGCTGATGCTCTGCAGGACACACAGCCCCATGGCTCCCCAGCACAGACGTGGCACAGGAATCTGAGGAGAGGGATGGATGCCAGCTGGCTGGCTGTGCCCAGCACCACCCATGCCCAGCACCACCCATGCTCAGCACTGCCTATGCCCGGCACAGCCTGGGTGGAGGTGGCATTTTTTCCTGGTTGGCATCTGCTTGCCAGCTGGAGTACAAAGGAATTATTTTCCTGTGAAATGCTACTCTGGTATGCAGGCATTAGACAATTTGGGGGATTATTTAGACTAGCAGCAACTGTTTGTAACAGAGACGGTATAGCTGGTGATCTTTTATTTTTGGCACCCGTTGACTAATGTTGAAGTGCAGATGGAGGCCTATGGAAAATACGGATGGCTTCTCCCAGGCCACAGAACAAACTCATTGTGTCCCTGCCAGCCGCGCAGCACGGCAAATGCTTTCCTAGTGAAAGGATGCTCACAATAAATAGCTCCTGAGCCCTGCTGCTGGGGTCAGGAGTCAGGGCTCTGTGCTGGAGAGCCCCTCACCTCTTCCCTCTCCTCCTCCTCCTCGCCCAGCCACCTGCCATGGCTGGTGCGGTGCTCTCCTGAGGCAGGGCTGGGGAAGGACCCTTTTAACCTGCCAAGTGCACGCAGCCCCTTGAGTTATGCTTTTTGTTTTATTCCCTTCCCTGCCTATTTTTTAGGGCTGCTTTGCTGCCTTCCTGCAGGACTTTGCAGCGGGCAGCAGCCATGGCCCTGGGCAGCCATAGCCGGCACAGCCATAGGGCCCCTGCTAGCACTGGCTTTGCCAACCCCTCTCACGCCCAACACCTCTTTGCACCCAGCTTCTTGCTACAGGGGCAGAAAACGGAGCTGAAACTAGACAAGGTTTAGGAAAGAGTTTAAACCTCTTGGTAACAGCCACAAATCCTCCCTCAGCCCCACCACCAGCACTGATGAGGAGCTGGTGGGTGCCCCAGTAGCCACGTGCCAGCATGGGTGAGACTGACTGAGCTGTTCTCATCGTTTAGAGCCACACGCCCCCGGCATGGACCATGTTGGTGGTGCTGCTGAAAGCCCCTTGCCATCCACAGAGCCCAGGCTAAAGGAGAAGGCAGCCAATGGCAGCCCTGAGGAGGACCAAGATGACAGCCCCACCAACACCTCTTTGCCTGGCACTACTGAGGAGGGACCTGGAGACGGGGAGGAAGAGATGCCAGATGGCCTGAGTGGGGACCTGGGACCAGGGGACAGACAGAGGGAGGAAACTTCCATAGAGAAGGTCCAGGAACAGCCTGGTGAGGCCCAGGGCCCAGGGAAGGACACCATGTCAGGCACCCCTGAGGCAGTGCATCATGAAGGGAATCAAGGGCCTGGCTCACAAGATGGCTTCCATGCCTGGGATGATGAGGAGCCTGGCACTGAGAAAGGAGCTTCTGAGGAGCAAGGGCATCCTGGGGAAGAGAAAATAGAGGAGCCAAGTGTAGTGTCTGCTCCTGAGGGGGGAGAGGAAGAGGGGGAGAAGAGCTCAGAGGAAGCTGATGAGCAGGGGGAGTCTGAGGAAGATAAACATGGCAAGTTTGGGGAAGATGGAGGTGAGAGAGAGTCTGAGGAGAAGGAAGAGTCTAAGGAGGAGGAAGAGTCTGAGGAAGATGGTTCTGGGTCATCGGAGCCAGAGAATGGAGCCAAAGGGAGTGAAAAGGAAGCATCAGATGCTTTGGGCAAAATGGGCCATGACAAACCAGCATCTGCCAGCAAGAGAGAAGACAGGGATGGCCCTGCCAGTTGCCATCACCCACCTTGTGGGGATGCAGCAGAAGACCCACCAGCAGCAGTGGAAGACCCACCAGCTGTGGTGGAAAACACACCAGAAGCAGCAGACCTGTTGGCAGTGGTGAAAAACCCACCAGCAGCAGAAAATCTGCCAGAAGAACTGCCAGCAGCAGAAGACCCACCCACAGTGGTGGAAAACCCCCCAGCAGCAGAAGACCCTCCTGCAGACAAATCATTGCTAGCAGAAATGGAGAGCCCAACCGGCCACAGTGCTGGTCCAGCTGCCACCGGGGTCCAGCGCAGCCAGATAGGTTGGAGTCTTTTCTTGTTGGTGTGCTGTAGCGGCGAGAGTGACCTACTATCAACCGCCGGCAGAGCTGAGCTTAGCACATTAAACCACAGCTAGTGCATGGCCCTCTCCTAATGCTTGTGCTTCCCGCGCCTGCCCCTAATCGCTGCACAGCCAGGCCAGCTCTAGCATCGAGGGTGCAGGCAGGAGCCCACAGACACCCACCGTGCTGGCACTCGTCGCAGCGATACCAAAGCTGGCGGATGTTTCCCTTGCTGGCCAAGATTTTTAACACCCAGGCCCCTTTCAGCACCCACAGACCTCTTAAACGCTCTTTATCCTCCATCCTCAGAGTCCTCCGGACCCCCAAGCTTTCTTGGTGTGAAGCCAGGATGCTGCCCAGGATGGTGGGTCTCTTGTCCACCAGCCCTTGCCATGTAGGAAAGGTGGTGAAGACCTAATTCAGACCGATGAGTTGCCAAAGCACCAGCTCTGGCCGTGTTTGGTCAGTGAGAGGATAGCTAAGGAAAATGGACACCCCCCTCACAGGATTTCCTAGAAATGCTTGTGGACTTTGGCCCCTGGGTTGGGCATCAACCTTTGGACCCAGCTGAGTCTTTTTTTGCTTTCATCTGTAATGTCCCAGCTCAAAAAGATCCCACTGGTGCCAAAAGGGAAACCCAGTTTGGTCTCTGTGGCTTTACTTGGCAAGTCAAAAGGTCTTCCTCAGCCCAAAGCTTGGTAGGCACTTGACACAGCCCCAGGGTTCAGCAGTGCCCTGTTTAGCCCAGCCATCCCTAGCCCAGACAGTGCACATCTGTTCCCAGACCTGTCCCCAAACTGTTACTAGAGCCCAACCCACATCCTGATGTCAAAAAGCACTTGAAGCTGCATGGGGCCCTTGGTGTGCCAGCACCTCCAGGGCAAGGACACCTCTGTCTCCCTGTCTTGGGGACACCAGGGTGTCTACCCCAGGCAGAAGCAGCTGACTCATGCTCCCCAGGCCTCGAACAGAGCTGTGGGGTCCCCAAGGCCACCCCGAGCCAGGGCCCCATGCAGAGGGATTCAGCCTCGTATAGGGATAGAGATGGGAGAAGCAGTGAGGCAGCCAGGATGTGTCAGGCTCAGGATCTCTCAGGAGCCAGCCCCAGCCTTGCACATCTTCATATCTTTGGCTCAACAAATAATTTGGGGGGGGGGGGGGCAGACAGGGCAAGAGGCAGAGCAGAGCATGCCGGCAGCTGCGGCTTAGCCCTGGAGGAGCTACAGCTGCCAAGGGCATGCAGGGGCCCCATGGGGAGGGCAGAGGCCCTATTGGGCAGCGGGTGCGGCACGAGCTCACACTATGCCCCAGTCCCGGGAGCCCCTTCCAGGCACGTCCTTCGCATTCCCCACGAGGGGCCAGCCCCTCCTCAGAGCCAAGCAGTTGCCCACGATGCTTCCCCCCAGCAGCCGCAGCCCTGGCAGCCTCCACAAAATAGAAACTGCACGGCATGCCAAAGGCAACGGCAGCTGCCAAGGCGCCCGGCGGGCCGTGGGTGTGTGTGCTCCCCCGTGCCCTCTCCCCTGGAGCATCTTGTGTGAGCTCCTGCCTGTAGTCCCCAGCTCCAGCGGTAACAGGTCTCCTTGCCTTTTTCATCCAGAAGAGGTTGAAGATACCAGTGAGCCAACCAAGCGTGACCGGTCCCACTTGGAGAACACCCTCAAGCTGAATGAAGACAAACCTGCCGATGATGTCTCAGGTGAGGGGGCCTGGATCGTACCAAGCCACATGTGCCCTGCTCCTGTGGTCCAGGCAATCCCCACAGCATGAGCTCCTCACCATGCTGCTGCACCAAGAGCATGGATGGAATTTCCCTTCCCTAGAGTGCTTTGGGTTTAATCTTACTTCTTGTAGGCCCAGCAACACCATATCTTCAACAGGCCTTTTGCTACTCTTGGGTTAACACACTTTAGGTATTTTAAAGACAGCTCCAGGGTGTACAAGAATCAGGAGGGTAGAGAGGCTGGAAAACAGAGATGGTGAATCAGCCCAAGCTAGACACACTGCTGCCCAGAGAAACCCAGGGCAACTTGTAGTAAAGGGTCTGGATTTGTATTCCAATTATTTACTGGGTTTTGCTATTGTAAGGATTGCTTTTTGCTGGCCCCGTGGGCAGTTGAGACTGGAAAGAAAATGATAAAAGCTGCTGTGAAATAAGCTCCTTCTTTCTTCCAAGCAGCAGCTTAGGGGCTGTGCCACAGATCCCTGTCACCATGGCAGAGGTCTTCAAGAATGTGGGTGTTGAGTACTACACAGCATTAATGAGAAATGGTCCTTCCATCAGTTGCTGGCACGCACAAGACTAACAGCACCAGACAGGGACAGTGCTCAGCAAGAAACATTAACAGGAAGGGGCATCCAAATGTGTGACTGGGATCAGTTTGGCCAAGATTTCAACTGTGAGCCAAGACCCTTGATCAATGTCTGAGTCACCCTGAAGATCTGCAGGGAATGCCCAGCAGCTTACTTAGGAGGGGTTTAATCAGGGCAGTGGGTTTGCCTTTCACCCGTGTGCATATTTCTGCCCCTGCAGGAGTTCTGCAGCGGCTGAGGAAGATCTACCACTCCTCCATCAAGCCCCTGGAGCAGTCCTACAGATACAATGAGCTGAGGCAGCATGAGATCACAGGTAACACCACAGGCACTGGGTCTCCAGCATCATCAGGTCTTTGGGACGCAGATAACAGCATGGAGAGCAGATCATGGAAAGGCTTGGGTAGTTTGATTTCCTTCACAGATTCCCAAGAAGGCCATCAACATGCTGGACTTAGATGACATACCCTAGTGAACCCAGCAGCAGGCATTCCTGCATCTGCCTTAGCCCATATGCTGCCAGGACCATCTGTGTAGGCTGAGAATTGAACCCTGCCTGCTTTGGGTCCTACACCTGCTCAACATCAATGCACTGACCCTGTGCCAAGCAGAGATCACAGCCCAGTGAAACAGGCTTGGCAAGGAAGCTTAGGACCTCTCAAGGCTGGGGATGAGCTTCCTGGGGGTGGCTGGAGTTGGCACCCTTCCTGCTCAATATGGGACACAGCCATGTGGGCAGGGTATCCCTCAAGCTCTGCAGCCTTCACTCATCCTGGAAGCTTCCACCTCTTGGCACTTGCAGACACATTGGGTCAGGTGAGCAGGTCCCCGTGGCCACAGGCATTGGCTTGGGCTGAGCCCCAGCAGCACACGTGTCCCTCCAGAAGATGAAAGCACAGCCCTGGCCCAAAGATGTTCACAGCCACAGGAAGCTCTTGTGACCCATATGACACAGGCAGTCTCACTTTCCAAGTACAGATGGCTCAAGCCCAAGTCCAACATCCCTGTTGACTGAGGTGACTCTCCTGTGAGCCTCTACTCAAGCCCTGTCATGCTCCCAAGTCAGGTGTCTGCTGTGCCATGGCTAGGTGGCCAGGAGATGCTGAAGTCCCTGCTGCTGGTGTCCAAGGGCTGCACACCCACCTCAGCCTCCTGCCAGGGTCCCTCCTTCTCCTGAAGTGCTGCTTCTCTCCCCAGGTGTCAAGCCTCACCCACCCTGGAGCCATGCCCTCCCTCCCAGTGAGGACACCCTCCACACAGACCTTCCTTTTGCAGCTGAGCTCTGCTCCACCAGCACATGGGTCCCACATTCATTTGGGCAAACCCCTGGGACACAACCTCTTAGAGCAGAGCCCCTGTTTTACTGGCACCCCCAAGCAACTAAATCAACATCAGACATTTCATAACCAGGCTTGAACATCTCCATACCCAGCCAGTCCGTCTCCACCTTAGAGCCAGCAAGGAACATGGAGGACCCATGGGGCAGAGACAGGGCTGTGGAGTCCTCCTCACCAGACCAGGTCCTGTCCCCTCAAGACACAGGAGACCCTGGACATCATCCCCCACCCACCTACCAGGGTTCTGGAGGGGGATATTTGTAGGTCTCATAAGACATGAGCCCTGCTTAGAAGGCATCCTGCAACCAGCTCCATGTTGCTGCCTTTTGCCACCTCACCCTGTGCTGCTTTACAGCAGCTAGGACCACAGTCTGCTTGACACGTGGGAGGATCACAACCACACGCCATGCTGCAGCCATCACAGGAGGGGGTGTCCCACAGACTGTCACCGCACAGCTGCTGTCACCCAGACAGTGTCCTGGCCTGTCCCCTCCTTCCTGCAGCCAGCTCAGCACTGCCATATGCTTGAGGAAGGACAACCATGAGTTGTAGGGTCAGCACCCCGGTGTGCATCCCCACACTTCAACAGTGGCACTGTGTAGCAAGGACAGCTCAGCCTGGCTCTGACCCAGCTGTCTCCATCCTGGAGCTCATAGATTCAGCCACACCCTGACCTCCTGTCCAAGCTGCTTTGGTCTGTGTTGGTGGCAGTGCCAGCATCAGCATTTACTGTCAGCTCAGCCTGAGACATGGTTTAGGAGAATATTTGGGGTTACCGTGGTAGTTGCTGGGCTCCCAGCCTCTAACTCTCCCTTTGTTGGTCACTGCCCAAGGATGCAGCCCCCAGCCTCCATTCCCAGCACACAACCTACTTCCTTGCTCAAGACATCCCACCTTGCCCTTCAGCCACCCCAGGCCCAAGCAGTAACCTTCCTACTCCCTTTCTGGGAGGCAGCAAGTGCCCTTGCTGGCTTTCTCCCACCCAGCTCCTGAGGAAACAGCCACGAACACTTGTGTTTTCCCAATCCAAGGCCCCTCCCTCTCAAACCCAGCTCCTGAGCACAACTCACCAGATCGTCCTGGTGTTCCTCGCAACCTCAGCTCAATACTCTCCATGGGCTGTCCCCCAGGTCAGCTCTCCACACACCCTGTTTTGTCCCACGTGGCATCCTCACAGTGGTGCAGCTGCTATCCCAGAGCTGGTAACCCACCACTACAGTCTCCTGGCTCTAAGGGAAGGGCACATGGATGCTCTGTTGCCTGCAGCCCTTGGCTCAGCCATGAGAGGCCCTGACCCTACTCGCCTCAGAAAGGTTTTGCCTCCTACAAAACTCCTTAAAGCATTGCTAACACCCCAGCACACCCAACCCCATCCTAGAAGCCTAAAGCCCAGAAGTTTGCCTTTAATACCCACGGATGTAGCTTTTCTCAATCCCCCATTAGCAGTGTAATTAGAGAAACCTGCAAATTAGTTAGAGGATTGGCTCTGGGAGTGCTGTTGACCTTGTAAGGCAAGTGAGGATGTGTTGGGGCTGAGGCAGTCTTCTCAGTGGCCTCCTCTACATTGTGCCCCTGTCCTGTGGGGGGTTCATTGCATCAGTGGTGTCCCTGCAGGCTCAGGAGCTCCTGCTCTGTGCTCACCCCCCCCCATGGCAGGGGGGTGGCTGGAGGGCGCAGAGCTGCCAGCTCAGCTGGCTGGGAGGAGTAGGACAGCTGGGAGCGCAGCGGGACAGGCCTGTCATGGAATATATGTGACCTTTGGAGGTGTAAGCCAATCTAGAGGGGTGTCGTCGCGAGCACCTTCACCCCTCCATTCCATGGCAGCTCTCCATTTTGTATCCCTCCCCACTGGCTCTGCTCGTGTGCACTAGCCTCTGTGATCCCAGGAGCCCTTCTGCTCCCCACACCTTGTGAAAACACCCATGTTGTTGAGTCACCCGTCTTGGGGCAGCTATGATGGCCACTGTCAGCCTAAGACTTGGAATTGTTGGGATGCATCCCAGAGAACTCACCTCACACCCTCTGCTTACAGCGTGTGAGCCTGGCAGGTGCCATCTCCTTTTCCCTGACTGCTACCTTCCTGAGGTTCTGCTCTGCCATCCCATGTGGGTGCAGGCACATTCTTGCCTCTGAGCTTGGTCACAGTGGGGCCACCCTGGAGAGACTGTCCCTTGCTCAGAACTGAGCGACTCTCCCAGTCTGGTGATGGGAAGCTTGATGTGAAGTCATGTCAGTTTGTGGTGCATGCTGGTGACCCTAATTACTGTATATAGGCCAGTTAGCAAGTGTCCCGGTACAGGAAATGACCTCCCAGTTGCCACCACCAGCCACCCTAAGGCTGGACACGGGTAATCATACCACTGGGGTAGTCCAGACACTTGTTGGGGTTGGTTGCTGTCCTAACCATGGCTTGTGGGGCTCTGTTTGCTCAGTGAATGTGGCTGGGGAAGGCAATAACTCTGGTGAGCACGGCAGGAGGGTTGAGGTGCTGTCTCAGATGCAGAAGCTCTCTTGATGCTGTTCCCTTGAGCCCCATCCCTGGCACGTAGGGCAGACTGGGGTTTAGTGCTTGTCCTGGTAGCTGCAGGTCTTGTTGCTCACTGACTGTATCTCCTTCTCTCCTGCTGGGAATGTGGCCGTCACTGGCTTTTCCTTCCCACAAGAAGGTCAGGGCCAGTGATCAGCTCCCTCCTCGGCCTGGGCCAGACCCAGGCAGCCATGTCCCTCCTTCGACTCACGGTACCTTTTCTCTCTCCCCGTGTCCCCTGCTAACAGCTTACCCTGGACGCACCCTTGGCTCCTCTGCCACAGGTTGGTATCGCTGCCTGCTACCTGCATGCTGCCAGCACTGCCTAAGTTCTTTGCTGGCCTCTGGCTTTCCTACTCACCTGGCCCAGCAGAGCCACCCTTCCCAGGCATCAAGCAGACCCTGGAACCCAACACAGCCAGTGTCCCCAGCCCTTCAGAACTCAGCATAATTGTCACTGCACTTTGTGCCAGGCTGACTGTGCATCCCAACAGCCCCCTCCTTCCTGCAATCCCCACCTTGCCCACCTCTCCATCTTGGGTTAAGACTCAAGAGGTTGCATATTTCTCTAGCCATGGTTTAAAGGTGTTTGTGGTGGACCTGCGGGATGATGTCATCCTCGGCATGAACTGGAGTAGCCCAGCAGACAGCCTACCCTATGGAGGGAATGGCCTCAAGTTGCACCAGGCAAGGTTTAGGATGGATATCAGGAGAAATTTCTACCCTGCAAGGGTTGTCAAGGCCTGGCCCAGGCTGCCCAGGGCAGTGGTGGAGTCCCCATCCAAAAGCCATGGAGATGTGGTGCTGTGGGACTTGGTTAGTGGTGACCTGGCAGTGCTGGGTTAACGGTTGGACTCAATGATCTTATAGGTCTCTTCCAACCAAAACAATTCTGTGATTCTATGATTCTTTCCACCCTTCACCCTCCTACATGCAGAAACTTTTCCGAATGTCCACCCCTGATCCCCCTGGCTGCAGTTTAAGCCGATGAGCCCAGTGCAGCTGTCTCAGTAACACAGGCTGGCCCCTGCATGGTGGCCCCATCACCCTCGGGAGCCAGCGCTGGCTCCTTTCCCTGCCTGTCCTGCTCAGGGTGTGCTGCCATGTCCCCTCTGGAGAAGCAGGAGATGGGAGACAGGCCAAGAAACTCCAGCCAACACCCAGCCCTTCCCCTGGGTCCGGTGCTGGGCCACGGGGACAATGTCCCTGCTGCAATACAAGGCAAGGAAATCCCATCTTCTGGCCCTTGTATCCTACCCCATGGCCCCCACTGCCAGATCCTGCTGAAACAGGCTCCTCTGCACCCCAGCCTCAGCCATGGCAGCACCCTGCCAATGCCTGGGGTGCCTCTGGCTCCCTGTCGTGCCAACGTGCCAGCAGCCAAGCAGGCTGTAGATATATATAGCATATTTCGATAGCTGCCTTATCTGCATCTCTAGCTGCAGGCGCACACTCGCGTGCTGCCTGTGTGGGCGTAGGTATCCGTAGAACATGGCGAGGAGGAAGACGCAGGCAATTGGCAGCCACGTGTGGCTTGTCCCTCCATCTGTGGGCACACGTGCCGGGTGGATACTTGTGGCTTCGGAAGCTTCGGGAGCGAGCTGGTCAGCCCTCCAAGGGCTACCAGGCAGTACAGCCATGGAACAAGCAGAGTGGCAGGCAGAGGCTGTGATAAGCAGATGGGGTTGGCAGCGTGGGTGATGTTGGCAGAGTCTCTCCAGGGGTTTTAGCCCTCCTGGGTGGTCTGAGGACACAGCAAGACCTTGATGTCCATGGCTCAGTCTGATACGGGGGGAAGGAGGTTTTGCCACGTCCTTTGCACTGCCTAGCATCCTTGGGGCAGAAGGGGGGGAGCCCCCACCAGGTACTTCTGTTGGAATTGAGGACAAGGAGGGAGAAGACCAATCCCATGGTTAATCCCAGCCCCAGAGCAGTTGTGCTCCCACCCCAGGGCAGCCTGACAATGGAAAACCCTCCCAGAATGCCACTGCTCTGGAAGAAAAATCAATTTGGACACCAAATTGTTGATACCCACAGAGCTGAGCAGTCCAGGACATATGCAGCCTCTGTGGAGGGAGACGTGACCTTCCTGACCCTCTTTTCCAGGTGCATTGCAGGATCCCAGCCTGCTCTTTACCCTGCAGCAAACCTGGCAATGTTAAGAAGCTGCACTTTGAGCTGCTGTGTTTTCAGCAGGACCACAGCTGACAGGGTGCAAGGCTTGAGCATACCCCTGCTCAAAGGCAGGACCTGATCATGCACCAGTGTGCAAATGTGGATGCCAGCAGGACGTTACTGGCTGGAGCTGGGATGAGCTGGAGCTGGGAGTAAGGCAGGATGGGCTGGGAGCAAGCAGCCACAGGGTGGCTGGAGAGAGCTGCTGTGATGGAGCTGCTGCCATCCCTGCCCTGCAGCCCACAGGATGGGCTCTTTTCCCTTGTCTGGATCATCAAGGTGACCCAAATAGGTGCTGACAGACATAGAGGGGGATGTAGCATGGCCAGATGCCAGGCCAGCACCCTCCTGTGTGGGAGAGGCTCTCTGCTCTCCCAGACCCTGGGCAGCAGCAAGGAGAACCCACCCATAAGTGGCCTCACATTCTTGGAGCTGCTTTTCTACCTGGAGAGCTGCAAGGATCCAGTGCCTGCTGCTGCTCACAAAGCTCATGGCACCAGCACTCCGCTGTCAAAAAAAGGGGCAGGGATGGGCTGGATGAGCTGTTGGTGACCCAGCATGGGGGCTGCTGGCATCGCTGCCTGTGTTGGCACAGCGTGGCAGAGGTGGGCATGGGAAGCGGAGCCAGGGTGCACAGGTTGCCTGCGTTCACACAGCCACGCCTGGCTGGGAACATGTTATGAAAGAGCACATGGGGACCCGCCTCAAATCTCTGGCACAACATCACAGGGGATAATAATAATAATCATCACCCTTCAAAACCCAATTAAAGCCAGCATGCGAACAGAGCAGCAGCAACAGAGCAGCATGGGGGAATGATTAATAATGGAAGTCCTAGGTTTCAACATTTGTTTTTGTCCCGTGTGAGAAGACGACGTTGGATCCCTGCAGCTCACAGGCAGGGAGTGGGCAGTGGGCAGCAGGCAGCAGGCAGCAGGCAGGGCCATTCTCCTGCTTTGCGGAGGAGGGTTGAACTGCATGGATGCAGACATGTCCCATGGAGTGATGTCCCCAGCCCATTCCCTTCCTCACTGGTGACAGGGAGGCCCTGCAATGGGTGGATGCAGGCAGAAGGAGGCTGGCAGGCTCTGCTCATCTGCCCCACCCATGGTTGGATGGGTTTGGTGAGCAGCTGTCATGCAGTGCCCTCCAGCACCCTCGGGAGCAGGACATCAACACCATGTGGCCTTTGCAGCACCCCTCACATTGGAGATGGATTCTCAGCTCACTGGAAAGCTGCTCGCTCCTGCATGGGCAGCAGCAAGGAGCAGCAGGGTCTATCAGACAAGCAGGGACAACAGCCCTGCCTCAGACATGGGGCTGAAGAGAGGGTGCCAAGGGCAGTGTGGGTCCCCCAAGAGCACCTCCTCACCCAGGACTGGATGAGAGACAGCAGCTATCAGCTCCTTCAAGTGCATCCAGCCCATACCCAGGCTGGAGTCCTGCTGGCAGCAGTGGGATGGGTCCTCTCCCACCCTGAGAGCAGGATGGGGATGAGGAAGGTTCCCACCTATGTGAACTTATCCAGTTTTTACTTCCATTTCTGGCCTGACTGGGGCTCGAGCTGACTTGCAGACTCTTGGTTGTCCTGGGCACAACCTGGGGGCTGGTGCAGCCCAGGGGCTCCTCTGGCTCTGCTGGCTGCCTGCCCAGTGGCCCAGGGGCTGGGGGAGCCGAGCAGTGTGGGCATAGTCTGAAGTTAGAGTCCTGCTCCAGCAGGGACTGCTCCCAGGGACAGTGGCTGCACGTGTTCAGGGACATCTGTGCTCCCAGACCAATCGTGTGACATGGGGACAGGTCCACATAGGCCCATCATCACCCTCCTTGAGCCCACAACAAACAGCAGGACTTGAAGAGTGTGTGATGGGGACTGTAGTTCATTCTCCTGCCTTTTCGTGAGTCTGATAGGGGCCATTTGCCCAGCCCACCCTCCCCATGCCAGGCTGGAGCCTCACACACAGGCAGGGACCTTCTGCTCTACTGCAGAGCTGGGAGCCATGACCTGGGGGCAGATCCCTGCGAGCACCTGGTGGCAGGGCTTGCAGGCAGCTGACACAAGGCTCACACCACTCTTACCAAGCACCACACCACAGCATTGCTCCTCAAACCACACCAGCTACCCTTGCACGAGGTGTTTGCCTGGTTGCGGCATGGCCACCTCCTTTGCATGTCCCCTGCTTCATGGTGGCTTCCTTCAAACAATTCTCACCCCACAGCCAGCCGCAAACTCACTCCAGCTAAACCAGAAGTAAACCAAGACAAGATTTAAAAGAACTTCACGTCCTCCTGTAGTCTAAGAAGGGGCAAACCTTGGGTATGTCAGACAAGTGAGGTGGGGTCTCCTGTAGAGCACAGTGATATCCCACTCCTGCAGACACTGGAGCCTGTCGCTGGGCAATGCCTTGGCTCGCGAATGGCTGGTGGCCCCCAAAGGGTGGCTCATTCCCTGGCAGCAACACCGCACTGCTCAGATGGGATGCTCGTTACAGCTGGGAGTTAATTGCACGGCGGCGACAGCTATTGTTTCTTCACTTCCTCTTGTTATTTCCCCTCTCCACAGATGGGGAGATCACTTCCAAGCCGATGGTGCTATTCCTGGGACCGTGGAGTGTCGGCAAATCCTCCATGATAAACTACCTCCTGGGGCTGGACGACACTCCCTACCAGCTCTACACAGGTACCACATTCACCCCTCCCTCCCCGCTCTGCTAAGGGCATGCTGGCGATGACATTTCTGCATCCATGCAATCAGAATTCCCAGCCATGTCTCCCTGATCCCTCTTGTTATGGCTGCAAGGTTGCAATCTGGTCTGTGCCGCCTGGCTGTAGTACTACATGGAGGGAGATATTCCCCACCAAGGCCCAGAGCCTGTCCTTCCTCCTCCAGGAGACGGAGGAGGAGGAGCAGGGTATCTCTCCCCACAGCATCCCCATCCCTCAGCACAGGGCTCAGCATCTCCAACCCCCACCTTGAGAGAAGCCGTCACATCACAACAGCAACTTGCCTATGTCTCCCCCCTTCCCTTCTCACGTGGAGCCAATTAATTCAGCCTCCCAGGAGAAAAGCCATTCCCCTTCCCTCCTTCCTGCTACCATGGATGTCAGTCGTGGCTGAGGGCAGATGTCCATGGCCAGCTCTGTGCTGCAGTAATGAGGGTTCCTGGGAGGTGGTTCTCCAGTGTACCTTGTGCAGTCAGGCCACTTCCAGAACAACCAATCACTGCAGAAAACAGTCCTGCTGGCATTTTCTCAAGAGGTTTGGCAAGAATTTCATAGCCCCGCTGCTTGCCTATCCCCCAGCATCTCTTGGCAAGTGAACGATGCTCCTGAGCTCCCTGGCTAGTCCCAGGCCAGCCCTGTCATGTCCATTGCCTAGCACGGATTTCACAGTTCTGCTGCTCCTCTCATTGCTGGGCAGGGGCAGAACCCACCACCTCTGAATTCACTGTCATCATGCACGGCCCCAAGCTGAAGACCATTGAGGGCATTGTGATGGCTGCCGACAGTGCCCGCTCCTTCTCACCTCTGGAGAAGTTTGGGCAGAACTTCTTGGAGAAGCTGATAGGGATCGAGGTGCCCCACAAACTGCTGGAGCGAGTCACTTTTGTGGACACACCGGGCATCATTGAAAACCGCAAGCAGCAAGAACGAGGTATGGGTTTACTGGGTTCATCTAAGAGGCTCCAGAAAAGACACTGTAACTATGTGAGATGACAAAGATGGCTGAAGCACAATGGGGAAGAGCCCAAAGCTACAAAAGGGGTCTTGCCTTGGAGGGATTGGTGACATTGGTCTGTCCATGGCTATGGCAGCAGCAGCTGGTATCTGGGAAACTTACCCAAATGTCATCAGCTAGAGCAGCCATTCCTGCTGTTTGGAGGTGCAACAGACAGGTGGTTTGGCAAGGAGTCTCCTGGGGACTCCTTGGGCTGGTCATTATCTGCCTCAGATCAGCATTTAATTCCCTGTTTGTCACCCTTGGAGCCAGGATTTGGCAACAGCTGGTGCTGCAGCACTGCCCAGAGAAGCACCAGTCCATCCCCACAACATATGGAATGCCAGATGAGCAGGGCTTCTTGAGCCCCTTGGTGGCTACTGGGCAAGGCAATGATGTGGCTGATATCTGCTCACAGGAGCAGCAGGAATCTGTGGCCAGCAGCAGGGAGAAATGAAGTCTGGAGGTGAGGCCAAGGGAGATGCGTAGTCACAGGCGCAGACACACAGGGATGAGTTTTCATTCCAAGAAACTCTGAAGTGTTTCTAACACATGAGAAACAGGTTCTAAGCTGCATGGGAAGTCCACTGTGCCTCACACCCTGTCCAACCCAGACAGGGTGTGAGGCACAGCAGGCTCACTGCTTATCTATCCCATGTCCTGAAGGGACTCATCCACTGCTGGCCATTTCTGCTGGATTTCTCTTTTTCCTTCCCTCAAGGTTACCCATTCAATGACGTGTGCCAGTGGTTCATTGACAGAGCTGATCTCATCTTTGTCGTCTTTGACCCTACAAAGTTGGATGTGGGCTTGGAGCTGGAGATGCTGTTTCGCCAGCTGAAGGGCCGTGAGTCTCAGATCCGAATCATCTTGAACAAAGCTGACAGCCTGGCTACCCAGGAGCTCATGAGAGTCTATGGTGCCTTATTCTGGAGCCTGGCTCCTCTCATCAATGTCACGGAGCCACCCAGGGTATATGTCAGCTCCTTCTGGCCCCACGAGTACCATCCAGATACCCACAAAGACCTGTTCCTCAAAGAAGAGATATCACTCCTGGAAGATCTCAACCAGGTGATTGAGAACAGGATGGAAAATAAGATCGCCTTCATACGCCAGCATGCCATCCGGGTGCGTATCCACGCCCTTTTGGTCGATCGCTATCTACAGACCTACAAGGACAAAATGACCTTCTTTAGTGATGGAGAACTGGTGTTCAGGGACATTGTGGAAGATCCTGACAAGTTCTTTATCTTTAAGTCCATTCTGGCAAAGACCAATGTCAGCAAATTTGACCTCCCCAACCGAGAGGCGTACAAGGACTTCTTTGGCATCAACCCCATCACCAGCTTTAAGCTGCTGTCTCAGCAGTGTTCCTACATGGGAGGGTGTTTTCTAGAGAAGATTGAGAAGGCCATCACTCGCGAGCTTCCCGATCTCTTGGGAAGCATCGGCTTGGGGAAGAAGCCCAACGTTCTCTCCTGTGACATCACTGGCTGTGGTGAAACCCCAAAGAATCGCTACAGGAAACCCTAAGGTGTTCTGTAATGTAACCGTCCATATGTTCCTACCGGTGAATGAGCTTATGTCTTATCTGTCCAAGAAGCCATGGTTTTTTAACCCTCTGAGTGCCACACTGGCAGAGGCTACTGTACGATGAGGACTTTGAGTCATTGACATCGATGGCAGGGGAAGATGGGTGGGCATAAGAAAGAGAATAAAAAACTGTGAATTCCCGACCTTTTATCTTTGTTCTTTCAAGTAGAAGGTGATGTTTAAGCTGTAAGTATGAGCAATGCATGGTGAGCTAGAACTGTAGCTGCTTTTCCACTGGTGCCAAGCGTGTGAACTGGAATTTCAACCTCTGCATCCCCAAAGCCAGCAGGGAGCGAGAACAAAGGCACGGCGTGAGAGCACAGGGAAGAGTGGTGACACACTAACAGGGGCATCACCACAAGCCACGGGGCAAAGCGCTGGGCAAAGAAATAGAGGCCAGGTTCTGGCTGCTGTTTCCAGGCACAAACATCCTACAAATCTCTGCAAATATTGATCTTGTTTTTCTTTCTGAGACTATTAGGTTGCTCAGTGAGTTCTCCCTTCGCATAACAGCTGAGGTGACCTTCTGCAGCCTTCACCTGGGAGTTCGCCTTAAGAAGGGGCTTTTGCAGGGGCATTTGTAGCTCCAGCCAGCCAGCTGTGATGGGATGTCCTTGTCAGAGGAAGCAGTGAGCTGGAAAGGAGCTGAGCTGTGCTGGAGAAGGACGACCAGTACCCCAAATCAGCCAGTTCCACAAGGAGCTGCAAGCAGGTTTTTCTCACCCTGGGCCAGCACAGGGACAGGGCACTTCACGCCTGCATGTGCCATTGACCTCAAACCCCCATGCTGGCAAGTCAAGCCTGTGTGTCAGCTGGTCTCTGAGGGTTTAGTCTGACCTTGTTCAAGTCCATGTTTCTGCTCCCTCAGTCAGACCCACTGTGGTTTTGTGCTCTGTGGAGGGAGGCAGGAACAGGGGAGTCACTAGCTGCATTCTTTTTGCTCATCTGCTAATCTGTTCTCCCTAGGACAATCCAGGCATGTTTCTGTGTCTTGGTCGCCAAACTTCCCCTATTTTAGCCACTGTTGGCTTGTTTCTATGCACGGGTGCTCAGTCCTGGGAGGAGAAAGAGTATTACTCTGGCAGCACCTGAGCAGGGTCAGGTTCCCTGACCTTGAAAGCTGTCAGTGAAAGCCAGGGGATTAGGGGTGGCCTCATCACTTGGCCCTCACAGCCAGCATGGCTGGCTGCCAAGCCAAGCACAAACTGACCAAGGTAGATGTTGCTCTGGATGGAAAGTGGTAACTTTGAGCCCTCCAATGATGTGCTGAACATCCTTTCTCCTTCCTCCTGCCAAATGGCCACAGCTAGTGCTGCTCTCCAGGAAACCTCTGGAGCAGAGGGACTGACCTTTGACAGGAACAAGAGGACATGGAGGTACCAGCTGAGGCAAGAAAAAGGCAAAGGGAATGAAAAGAGGGAAAGAGAAAGCTGGGAATGGAAGGCTCTGTTGTGATGGGAAGGGTGTGAACGGCAGCGCCCCTCATCTCCACGTGCCCAACAGGATGTGAGCTAAGGCAGAAGGTCCATGGGAGCTCCATGTCCCCCAGCATTGAAGCCAGGCACTGCAATGAAGAGGTCCCTTCAAATCCAGGCGAGTCTGGGGGGACACTACCCCAGGGACTTCCATGCTCCTTGCCTCTGTTTTGAGGTGGGACTCCACATCTGAACTATCGAAGACAAGACCCAAACCTACATCCAAGCATGGGAAGGGGCATGGCTCGTGCAGAGGGATTTTGCCCCCAGCTCAGAGGGAACCAGAGGTCCAAGGGAAGACAAGCAGAGTGTCAGAGAAAGCAGCAGCCAGAACACCCTGGAGAGGAGTGATGTGCTTGTGAGTCAGCTCCAAGAGGTCTTCAACCTGCCCCAGAGCTGCTGACCCCTCTGCTGCTGTTCCTTCTTTCTTGCACATGATCCCACTGCTCATCAGAATTCCCTGACTCCTCCTCAGCTCTCACTGTCCTCCACTGGGCTAGTCCGTGTGGTTTTCTGAGGAGCTAATGGACGAGAAACACCAACAGGAATGGGTAATACTGTCTTCCTGCTGTCACACCACATGTCACTGTCACTGAAAGCAAAGGCCATGACATGTTTCTATTTGCAAGTGCTATATCATGCCATCTCTTTCCTTGCTGCCCTGTCTCCCCAAAGCACATGGGGCTCTGGGGTACCTAGGGAAAGGCCCCTCCACCCCAGGAAGGAGGTCTAGTGCCCTCTTACAGCCCTGAATCTGAAGGCACCATCATTCTGCTTTCAGTCTGCTCCCATCATTCTCCCCATCCCTTCTCCGTTTTCCTTTTGTTTCATCCCCCAGCACCCGTTGCCTCCTTTCCTCCCTTTCTCTCCCCTTCAGCACCCACACACCCTGTGCAAAGCCCTGGATGGAGGCTCATCTGTGACAGCCAAAACCTTCCCCGCCCCCGCCTCAGTATTGTTAACTTTCCAAAGCAGTGGCAGCGGTGGTCTGAAGCTGGGCTGGTTTTGGTTCCCTGTGCTGCACACTGACCCAGCTCTGTGCTGGCACGGAGAGATGCCAGCACGGAGATGCTTCCTTTCCTACAGATCCAAGTGGCTGCCAGTCCCAAGAGGGTTGTGGTCCCCAGCCCAGCTCTCTCCGAGCTTCCTTAGGAAAGCTCTGGGAATCTGGGAGTGGAAATGGGGACCAGGGAGACCTTTTCATTTTGCCAAGAAACCCCAAGTCTCTGCAGCACCATGGGGGTGCGAGTCTCATCCAAGAACATCTCCGGAAGGAGGGAGCTGGAACACAGGCCCATGTAGATGCCCATGGTTATATGCATTGGGATAAAACTGTCACCTTGAACATCAGCCTGTCTAATAAAACCTGGTATTTTCCAAACCCACTCACCGGAGATGGTTGTCTTGTTTCTCTTGTTGGTACAGGGCTGGGGTGGCCAAGAGGGTGCAGCTGCAGGCAGTGAGGCAGGAGCTCCAGCTCCCATCTTCTTCACCTCACCCCGGCCTCATACCTACCAGCCACATTTGAGCTATTTGTGTGCTGTTTACAACCTGGCTTTCTGTGCCATAGGCGCAAAGGGGTAAATTGAACCCCAGGAACCCCAGCAACTTTGCTTTGTGCAAAGTTGTTGGGACAGCGTGATCCTCCCTAGTGGGACAGAGCCTTCCTCCCACATGCACCAGGAGATGCTCTTTGTGACCAGTCATTTTCCTCTTCCTTCTCCTCCACCATGAGAGAAAAGCCAACCAACCTCCACCTCCAACCAGGGTCCACAGTCCCCCATGGCAGGGTCTGGCACAAAGACCCAGGGAGAAGCAGGAGCCGCAGGTCTGGTGGCAAGTGCTGTGGCCATGGGCCCATGTGCACCGTGGCAGGCATGTCGGTTGTGACTCAGTTCTTGCTGGCAGCTTGGTGGCAGGGTGGGCTGGTTGCACGCAGGGATGGTCTGCACTGCAGCTCCTTCTCCTCCTGCCAGCATCATGATAGCATCCTGCCCACCCTGGCTTCTTCCTCAGGGTGAGTCCTGCAAAGCTGAGCCCTGAAGATGCAGGATGAGGCCCCTGGCCTCTCCTTGGTGGCAAAGTCACCTGTGGCCAAGCAGGAGCCGTGCTTCAAACCATTGCCTATGCACCATCCAGATCTGGGTCCACAGCAGAGGGAATTGGACTGGGGACCATTGAACAAGGCAGGGGTCAGGGACTTTGGAGGAGGGCAGGAGGTGGGGACCACTGAAGAAGGTGGGGGGTTTGGGACCATGGAGGAGGACATGGGGTTTACAACAATGGAGGAGAACAGGGGTTGAGTACCACAGCAGAGGGCAGAGGGCAGAAGGCAGGGGTTTGGGGGCCACAGAGGAGGACAGGGTGTTGGGGACCACAATGAAGTGGAGGGGCTCTCACCAGCCACGCAGTGAGAGGCAGATGGAGGCACTGTCCCACTAGAGGTTGGGGATCGTGCAAACTTCTTTTTATAACCCTACTGCTTGGCCTGTCTGTCTGTCTTTTCAACTAACTGTCTTGCTTGCTAATCAAAAATGGTTGTTCCAAGAAAGCTGGAAGAGGAGAAGGAATGTCTCACTTGGCTGTGGCTTTCTTTGGAAAGTCTGGAAAAACTGTGGCATCTCGATGTGCGTGAAGGTCTGCCTGGTGAGAAGCACTTTTTCCTTCCAAAGCTGCTGTAAAGATGTGAATCATGAGCCGGTAACGCTCCTGGCAAAACGAAAACTGATTCCATAGAGACGTGCTGCTGGCAGCGGCTCTGCTGTATCTCTGGGATGGAAAAGACAAACATTTATCTTAGAGACATTGCTGGGGAAGAGCTGCTGGTGCTGCCGAGAGCTGGGTGCAGCCGGATCCTGCCTGTGCCAAGGGTGCTCTCGCCAAGGGGAGCCTTGAGCAGGTTTCCTAAAGGTGTCCCAAACCCATTGCCAATGTTCAAACACAAGCCTAGGGGTTTAACATCCCTTGGTTGCCCTCCACAGCCTCAGCCCCTCCGTGCATCTCTGCCTTTCAGGGATGAAAATATCCTATACCCCAGTGGCTTGTTTGCAGCAATGTCAATCCGACAGATGCACATGACATCAGCCCTTCCTGGTGGAGACAGCAAAGGGTGGGGAGCTGGGGATCCCTCTGGGGACGCTGCCTTGGGAACAGCCTTGGGCCAGGGACTGGTGATACCCCAAAGGATCAGCTGCTTGAGAAAGATGGGAAAAGCTGGATATCGGCCCCAGCAAGTCACTGTTTGCTTAGCATGCCTGGGTGGCATTCAGGGCAAGAGGCAAATGAGGCAGGGCAGCCTGGAGCCTTGGGAAGGTTATTTTCACCCCACAGGGTGTCCAGCAAGTGTAACCCCTGTAAAATTGGGGGATGGAGGGCCAGTGATGGGTGCTTCAAATGAGAAGCTCGCTTGGATGCTGGAAACAAAGAAGGTAAAAGGGAGGTAGTTGGTGGGCCAGAACCTTGGTGGGGGAGGAGGGTGCCTTGAAGCTGAGAGGAGACCAGAGGGACTGCAGGCTGCTCACATCCTGTGTTCTCTCGGCCTGTGTTTTTCTAACACAATCATTAGTGGTCATTTAATTGCAAGACACAAAAATGAGTTGTTCCAAAATACTAATATACTTATGCAAAACACACAATAAGCAATTCCACAATTAGAAAGGGAGTCATGGTAGCAGCAAAAATACAGCAATGTCCCAGCAAACCTGAGCTCTGACCTAGATCAGCCAGCCTGTTGTGGCCCAGAGTTATCCCAGTGTTTTTTTGGGATACCAGGAGAGAACATGAAGAACAGGTGGGTGAACTGATGGCAAGCGGCTGCATCTGACCCAGGGGAGAGTCACAGGGCATCCAAAACCACACGTGTTCACAGCAAAAGCCATCAGAGGAGCTGGGAAGGGGGTGGGGGCACGGTGCCAATACCACTTCAACTCTGGCTCTAAACTCAGCAGCACAGGGAAGCCCTTTGCTTCCCAGCAACTCTCCAGCTCTGTCTGCCTGGAGATGGGAATTGCTGGAGTTGAGCATGGGAACCAAGTGCTCCTGGGGGTGGGGAATGCTGCCAGGTGCTTCCCAGTAGCTGTAATTAATTGTTAATATTAAATTCAGCACTTTTCTGCAGGACGGAGAAGTGCTTAGGCAGAAGCCCAGCTCCCATCCTACCTGTCACTAAAACACATTGCAATTAAGCCGTAGTGGAAGGAAATAGGAGTAAACGCTCCTCTATAAGTGGCTTCAGCTTTCCATAGACATCTGCATCCCACTATTTCCTCTTCGGCTGGCCAAGCTGCTTCTGTTTTCCCTCTTCCCATGATCCATACATTGCTTTTTCTCCTTAATCCTGCCCACAGCTCCTGAGAGCAGGGACTTGAGCAGAGAGGAAAGGAGCCCCAGCTGCCATTGACCCATTGCAACCCGTGGAAATTCTGTGTCAGCTGCAGCTGCAGCCCCAGCCCCGGCCAAAGCCAGGGCTGTGGTCTGGGTTCTTGCTCACCTAGGTGAGCATGGTGCTGTTGCCGCTCCTTGTGGCCAGGGTAGGGTGCAAGCTGTACCCAGTCAGTACTAAAAGCTCAAGCTCTGCCAGGGAGGGGGGACTTGTCAACAAAGCCAGGTAGACAAGTATGGTGCACCCCAGTAAAATCATTAGCTGAACAGAGAGAGGCTCCTCAACCCTGCAGGCTGGCAGGTGCAGGATGTTCTCAGTGCCTGCTTGCACCATGATGAGAGGCTCTGGGACCTATCCCAAAACTGGACACAGTACTCAAGGTGCAGTCTCACCAGTGCTGAGTACAGGGGCACGATCACCTCCCTACTCCTGCTGGTCCCACCGTTCCTGACCCAGGCCAGGATGCCATTGGCCTTCTTGGCCACCTGGGCACACTGCTGGCTCATGTTCAGCTGGCTGTCCACCAGCACCCCCAGGTCCCTTTCCGCCAGGCAGCTTTCCAGCCATTCCTCCCCAAGCCTGGGGTTGTTGTGACTGAAGTGCATGACCTGGCTCTTGGACTTGTTAAACCTCATCCCATTGACCTCAGCCCATCAGTCCAGCCCATCCAAATCCCTCTGCAGAGCCTTCCTACCCTCAAGCAGATCGACACTCCCACTTAATTTTGTGCCATCTGCAAATTTACTGAGAGTGCATTTGATCCCCTCACCCAGGTCATTGATAAAGATATTAAACAAGACTGGTCCCAGAACTGAGCCCTGAGGGACACCGCTTATGACTGGTCACCAACTGAACTTAACTCCATTTGCCACCACTCTCTGGGCCCGGCCATCCAGCCAGTAAATGAGGGATGGGGGAACACCAGGCATGCTTAATTGGGGCAGACATGGGGCTCTGACTGGTGGTGGCAGGTATGGGACAAAATGCGGGAATCACCCAGCTTCACTTGGCACCAGGTGGCAAAGAGCGATGGCAATGGTCCCCACACCAGACCAGGGCTCCAGGCATATCCTCAGGCACTGCTGGTGCTGCACAGAAGGGAAAGGTTTTGCTGGGACCACAGTGCTGATGAACGACTGTTTTTTTTTTTTCCCCATTGCTTGCAAACATCGTCATCTTGTATATAAACACGAAATGCCAAAATGTGAGTCAGCCCAATGGCAGTTTGGCTTCTGCTCAGAAACGGGCCAATAAATGGTAAAACTGCCATTTGCAGCAGTGATTTATTCCTGTTTCAAGGGGTTTCAACCAAGTTGCTTCATGGCAGGTAGGAAATACTGCCCTGATATTAAAAAAAAAAAAAATTACTTTTTTTTTTTTTCAATTAGTTGCTTCCCATTGATGAGAAGAAACCTTTCAGTCTCAGCTAGTGCCCAAATTTTTAGCTTTGATATACATTAGAGAGAAAAAAGAAATTCAAACAATATCTTCCTCTGAACAGTAGATTCAAACTATATAAAGATCTGTTTGTTTTTTTAATAGCCACTAAATAAGTTTTGTGGCCCAGCGTTGTGATCCAGCACAACAAAAGACCCTATTCACATGAGGGAGCAGATCTGAGACCGCCTCAGGAATCTTAATTCCTCAATTTCTCAGCTTTTTTTTTTTTTTTTTTAACATAAAGAATCTCAATGAGCCAATTATGACATAATGTCATTTTTTCAGTAAGAAATGCTATAGTTTAAACTCCACTCTGTAAACACTCAGGCGTGTACTTATGTCTACACATGTAAATAATTCCATGCTGGTCAGCAAAACTAACCACATACATAAAGTTAAGTGTGTGTGAAAAGTGTCTGCAGGATTGAGGCCAGCGATTGCAAAACAGTTTAAACTATAATCCTCCATTTTCATTAGGTTCTTGAAAAACTTCTGCTTTGGGCTTGAAATCCTCCTTGTTTTGAGCCAAAGGTGATTTTTCTCTCCAGGGAGTCTGAGCAAAAAACTTCCCACTGGTTTTAAGTTGTCAGGCTTCAGAAATTGCATTTCCCACTAAGGACACTTCACTTAAGGAAGGGGATGACTCTGTGCTCCCAGTGCTCTGGGGAGACTCCCCTGCAGTGCTGGGGCCAGCTCTGGAGTCCTCAGCACAGGAGAGACAGGGACCTGTTGGAGCGGGGCCAGAGGAG
>JAAGNO010028769.1:0-34864 GCA_033439905.1 Ceryle rudis
ACACTACAAATAAACTTCACCAAGGTCTCTGGTTTTGAACAGTTATAAAATCATGCCCTTGACATACAGTATGCTTGAAGGGCATGCTGCACAGTACATGCATACGCATCGTGAGTGCTTGAAAAAATCTGTTTGGGCTCATATTGCAGAAGTTCGCAGGATTTGTGAAGTAGTTCTTCCATGGTGCTGAGCAAAGTTGAAGCCTCAGATGAATACTCTGTTGTTTTTTTAAACACTGCACTTTGAGGAAGATATGGATCAGATGTAAAGAATCCCAGGGAGATCAAAGAGAATAATCAGAGGTCTAGAAAACATGTCATCATTACAAAATGTGAAATAACTGGGTATAGATAGAGAAGCCCAGGCATCAGAATGGAAGAGAGGGCAGAGTTACAAATGAGGAGTTGAATTTAGTGACAGTTTTTGGATGCATTTAAAACTGCTGCCAGAAGGCAAAAAAAAAAAAAAAAAAAAAAGAAAGAAAGAAAGAAAGAAAGAAACCAGGTTATCTATGCCCACATAGGAGGACTAGTGAAATTAACAACATCAAGGGAGGTTCACCTTAGACATAACCAGAGTTTTCTAATGTCAGTGACATACACTAACATTTACTGCTTTGGGAGGTTTTAGAATATCCATCACAATAAGCAGTTTTCTCTGAGACAGACCAATATTGCCTGGGGATAATATTGAATAGTAGATGGTCTTTTGGCAATGGGGAGGAAGGAGAAGATAGACTAAATGAGCTCAAACTAGGACAAGCTTATAAATGACCTAATGGTTAGAATGTGACAGTTGTTAATGTAAGATTAATGGGGTAGGCTGGAAAAAATGCTTTGTGACTGCTTATTTCTCAAATTTCTGAAAATATTGAGAATTATGGTTTGTAAAAGAAATGCCTGTTGTCTATACCTATGTTCTTCAGGCTTCCTTGCTAAAACAGGTTATGGCTGGATGATTTCTCATAAAATGTGAGTCATATAATTGTGTTGATGTAGTGGGTGGAAAAAGCATATCCATTCATTTCAATAAATTTTTAATTGAATTGCAGCACATAGTCTTAGGATTATGATTCATTAACATATGGTTGGTTTAGTGGTTTTTTTTGGTTGGTTGGTTTGTTTGTTTCCTTTTTTAGAGGAAGCCAATAGATGATGAGTGCATAGGAAAGTTTACTGAAGCTAACGTAGGTTTTGGTATCTGAATTTATGCTGAAGACTATATCATGTATCAGTTTGCCCACAGACATTCTGCAGATTTGGAACCTTAGTTTTTATTTTTCTGTAATAATATGTACAATACATTAAGTTATAATCAATATAATTTTTATCTATAATAGCTTGAAGAATGCTAATGTGGCTTTTGTTTCTATTCTTCATTGAAGAAAAAATGCAAGGATGAGCTAAAGGATGGGCTTGGGGCATAGTAATATCATTTTGACTTGATTCAGAATTGTTTGGGTTCTTTTTATACAAAATCCAGTTGAAATATGTGGGAGTTAGGACTTGAAGATATGAAAGTGACAAATCTAATACGCTGATTTGGAAAATGATGCTGCTGTTTACATAATTTATTGCTTTAGGATTCATTTTTATCCTTTATCTACTTTATTATGGAGAAAGGGAATAAGTGGAAGTTCTTTGAAGCTGAGTCCCATTTATACGTTTTTCATGCAACATTTGTTTAAATGAACAGATTCATTCTAGCACCTGAGTCTACTCTCCTGTGACCCATCTACAAAATCAAAGGCACAAGGCTCCTCTCCAATTTGTCATACATTACTAGCAAAAGAGACCCATAAATATGTGTGGTATTTTTTCATAATTGCAAGTACACTGTTGGGTAAAATTGTATTTATTTGCTATAGGTATGACAATACATTCAGTGACCTCACTGAGCATATGTTAAATTAAGATTTAATTCAAATAACCCACTCTGGCTATAAGCTTCAATTAGGATCTGGATGCTTATGCACTTGATAAGACCCTAATAAAATCTTAGTCAGCTGATAAAAACTCAGCCATATCCTCAACAATGTCCTCTTTCATCCTTCTTCTCTGTTTTTCCTTCCACATCTCCTCTACACCTTCCAAATATTGCTTGCTCTCAAATGGTCCTGCTTTGAGGTGCCACATGCCCCAGATGCAGCTTTAGCAGGTGATGGGCAGTTCACAGTGCTGCCAGAAACAGCTGGAACCAGCTGTGACTGGCTGGGGGCACTTCCTGGCTGTGCCCACAATGTTTCTTCACAAGCTGCAGTGAAATATATTTAAGAACTCTTTGAACATGCATCCATTATAAACCTTACTTTTAATATATGCAGAATCTTCATGCACACATAGTATAAATTCTGCCCTTCCTCCCAAATAGTGGGGATTTGGCACTGTAGCCACATGTACATGTGCTTGGAGAAAACACCACCCCTCAACCTTGGGAACTGGGCTACAGGCATTCACATCCTACCAATTTCTCAATGTATTCATTACAAATGTTAAACTTTGTCCCTGCAAAAAACTGTAACTGACAACATAATTATGAGGTATTTCTGCAATCTGCCAGGACTCTGAAAGCACTAATAGACCTTAATAGCCCTGACCAGCCTGACCTGGGGCATCCCACCCACAAGCCCTGCCCACGGGCCCAGGAGTCCTATTTAAGCTCAGCTGTGCTGTAGTTCTGATTCTAGCTCAGTCACAATCATGCATATGTCCAGGCATATGTCCTGTTGATTGTGACCCCGACCTGTGGGCTGGCTTCCCAACTTTACCTCAGACCTGTCTTGTTACATGGACTTGCTGAGTGATCACTGGGTTGCATCTGATTCCAGTTACCCTTACCATACCTGATCTTGACTGTGACTCGCAGACTGACTTCCCACCTTACTGATGTGAACTGTCTTGGTCATCTGGGCTTTTGATTTAACCTAACTGCCATCTCTGGCTCTGCCTTGCTTGCCTCATTCAGGTACGGTGGGATGGGGCCCTGGCCTGCTGGCTGTGTTATCACCCTCTGCTCCCAGCTTCACTTTACTTTCTGACTGTGTTGTATTGTTCCATAGATATTCCACTGTCTGACTGCTTGCATTACGGCTTTCTGAGACATGTCTAGGTTCCACTTGCTGCCCCAGTAGAAAGTTTGATTTTTCTGAGAAGGCTCACCATTTTCCTGGACCCACCTGGCTAAAAATAGCTTTCCCTTATGCTGCCATCCTAAGTCTATGCTGGTAAGTGGCTAGCTGGTTGGCCTTACTGGTGTGCTTCTCTTGAGTTCCCTTTGTGTTTGGGATATACACATTAACATGACTTATTAAAGTAGGTCTTTTCTGAGTAGCTGTTTTATTATTTTCCATTGTTCTGCTGCCCTAGATGTTTTTCCTTTCTACTGCCTGTAGCCATGATTCCAATCTATGAGCCATTTTCATACTGTATTAACCACCACCCAGAAGTCGATACAGACATAGTCAGGACAACTGATGCTCCTGAGCAGATTTAAAGGCTATTTTCAAGGTCATTACTTCTGCAAACTGACTGGAGTGACCCATTGCCGGTGTCAGCTTCCTCTCTAGAGGGGTTCTAAGCTTGTCACCTCCCATTTCCTGCTTTGATTTTAGAGGATCTGTCAGTGGATAGACTTTCAGCATTTAATTCATCATATGCTGGGGCTTCAATAGCCCAAGGATGTTGTTCTTCCTCATATAGTTGATCTCTTGGGCACTGATTAATAGGATCACCTGGTGTGGAATTCATGTTCATGTTTTTGTCCATCTTACTATGATATGCCTAAAGCCTGTGCTTCAGAGAGGGGCCTCTTATTCTGGAGAGTTTGTCAACAAATCTAACATTGAAAAAAGTACTGATTGCCTACTTTGTTTTGTACTTTGGTGTTGATCCTCTAATCAGTACTTCACCAGTATAGTAGAAAGGTTCTATGGAAACCTGTTGCTTTAGAGTTTGGTGATGCCATCACAGATGGTAAGGCTGTGTTTTCAGCTCTAGGGCAGAGAGTTTCAGATGTATTATCTTCTGTTATATTCCTAATCTTATGCTGTTCTTCCAGCATGCTTCCTCTACTATGGTAGGTATATAGCACTCCTTGATCAACAGGGAGTCCTCATAGGTTATCTGTGATACCAGAGGGCTGTTAGTAACTGTGCCCAGACATCAGAAATTTTGGGCCCTGGCGTCAGTGATCACCACTTTTGGTGTCTTTCCTCACTGTCCAGAGTAAACACACTGCAGCTTCCCAAGCAACTCCAGTCTATTATTCACTTTTTCATTTTTCCTTCCATAGGTATCTTTCATCCTTGCAGAATTGCATGTCCTGTTGGCCTGTTCCTTCAGCCTGTCTCAATCTTCTGCATGATATTCCTTCTTTTAAGCATGTTCTTCTTTCTCCAAATAGATGCCATCTGCAAATGTGAAAACAGTACACTCCATTTCTTTCTCCCAGGACCTCTGTGTTACTTCTTGCTGCTCTCCAGTAGAGTACAAATTATTAACAACTATCCTCTGAGCCTGATTGTCCAACCACTCTTTTACGATCAGGTTGTCCATCTATCCAGGTCATAATGTCCCATCTTATCTCTACTGTCCCTAAGTCACCTGCTACATTCAGCAATAGACTCACAGTTTCCTTACTCAACATTTGAACACTGATGTAGTGGTAGAAGCTCTTCTTGTTGCCCATGATGTCCTTAATTCTTTCTTTGTTAGTGAGGAATAAAATTCCAATTGTTTGGAAAAATGGTTCAATGAGTGGCACATGGTACTAGACATGGATATGCATGGCATGTAAGAACATGTTATAGTTGGAGTCATTGAGAAAAGCTATTCAACCATAACAATATGACTGTTCCTAAAACTGCATCCATAATAAGAACTACATCTGTTGTCATCATTTAAGTGCTGCAAGCAATAAATCTTCCTCTCTTAAAACTTTATGGGAGTAATTACAGTTTTTTTCATGAACCTATTAGTATTAGATGGATTAGAAAAAACAGGTTTTATGCCGTATTTCACCTAGTCAGAAAGTCTTGAGAGTATATTCCTTTTTATTTCAAACTTTTCTAGATGCAAAAGTGACCGAGAAAAGGTATTTTCTGTAGACTTACCTTCTTTGGTGTCAGCCACAAAAGTATATAGAAAATTTAAGGTATGACAAAAAAAACCCTCTTTTAGCAAAAAATTGACATTTCAGCTGAGTTTTTGGTCATGTTTCTGTTCTTCAATGTTAGTGTCTTGGTGTTATCTCCTCCTCCCTCTTATTTCTTCTCCTAATACCCCCTTCCTTCCTCCGGTCCCCCAAGTTAGTATTTTGTGTGAAAAGCCTTGGGCAGCAACATCCTTTCAATTTCCAAGAAAAGATAAAAAGTTTTTATTCCTCCTCTTCCTCCTTCACTTTTCTGCCTTTTTGCAACTATTGTTCATTCTGTTGCTGGTTTACTTTATTTTTCATTCATATAAATTAACATACCATATACCTGGTAACATTACCCATCCTAAAAATTGCTGTGTTGGTCAGGATTTGAAGCATTCCTGTGTTGTGCAAAGAGCTGCAGAAGAGCCTGATTTGGATCCTGCTTTTTCCAGGAGCCATATCATGGTACTCCAAAATAATGCTTAACTCAGAATGGATTTGATCAGTCAAGTTCAGTTCAGCTGTTACATCAAGTAATAATCAGCCCATCCCTATTTTTTGCTTAATCAGCTTACAGTGTGGATACTGTGCTGTGGTTCTCTTTCTGCACACTTGTTTTCTGCACACCGAATTGCATTATAGTCAACAGCCAATAAGAAAATTATCATATATTAATAAGAGTTTTAATATTTCATGAAAAGATTTCATTTTCACCACCCTAAATGGCAGCCTTAACTTTGTTATAATACTGTTTGTATCTGTCTACATAGAATTACCAGTCATGTAAACATATGCCTATTCATGGATAACCATAGGACATCTCCTTGCCCCTGAAGCAAAATGTGTTGCAAAACTGTTACTGATATTAATATAGGCACGGTGCCTATGGAAAAAATGTCCTGCGTGTTCCTGTCACAGAATTAGGGGATGAATGAATGTGACCTGTCAGCCATGTGATCTGATTTTCAGATCTGATTCATACTCACCTTTCTCATTCACAATTCAGTTCTATTTATTTTTTCCATCAGAAATTACAGTGATTAATTTTAAAACAGAGGAGAATAGGGTCTGGGTGCTGACTATTAAGTAAGCTATGTACTTTGTGGTGAATTGGATGTGCAGATTGAATGATCCAGATGCAACAGAAGGGTTTTTTTTTTGCATAACTTGAAAGATCCAGAATGTACTTTCAGTAAGATACACAGGTAGTCATCAAATGTCAGGCAGAAAAGATCAAGAATCAAGGAGAAGCAGTGAATTCGGGTCCAGTTCAAGCCAGCACCCGAACGCCGCAGAATCTGTATGTGATTTTTTTAAGTCACATAGGATTGTAACCACGAAAGGAGTCCTGTTGAATGTTCCTAAAATTCTGAGACCACTACAATTTTGTGTAAAATGTCTTAGCACCACAAGGTCTAATTTGGAGCCTGCCCAGAATTTCTTCCTTGCCAGAACAGATGAAGCCCAGGGAAGTTTACAAACTGGCTGTTACCCCATGGACTTTTTTCTGTGCTCCTGCACAAAATTTTTTAAAAACAATAATCTGAGATGTAAGATTTCAGAGGTCCAAACAGTAGCCCCACTGAAGTGAATTTACATCAGATACTTAACTCAGTAACTAGAACCCCTTCCCTTTTTATTCCCACATTTTATACACTGGTTGAAACTACATGGTATCATGCTCAGACTCTGGCGTAATATATAACAATGCAGAGTGAAACAAATTTGTCAGTGCAAATTGGAGAAACTACATTGATTTCACATAATCATAACCCAGTGGTTACATATACTTCTGTGGAAGATGAGGTAGAGTTTCAAATTCTTATAAAATAAAGAAATGGAATCCCAGCCTTCCATAGTCTGTGCCCAGTACATTACAAGGCTTGATGATGGCAGAGAGCTCACTATCTTTTATTGAGTTACACCTGGAAGAATGAATATGGAAAATTATTACTGATTTCAAATAATATTTTAGTTATAAATACAATTTCTGGAGTCTAAATTTTGAATTTGAGGGGCTGTAGTTCTAGTGGTTAAATTTAAGAACATTAATAGATGAACATGAATGTCTCTTTTTTTTTTTTTTGTAGGCCAGCTTCTAAAATTTATTTCCTGTAATACCAACTTAGGGAAAATTTTCAAAGCTGGTTGTTTTTTTCTGACCCAAAAATTTATATTATTCTACAAGTTGCCACTTCAGCTGCCTTCACCTGCCATCTTGTGGTATGTTGGCTTAATCTCAAGTGTATAGAAATACACATACAGTATTTATTCTAGTCTATACAATTTTCCTGCCTCACATTAGTAATTGCCAGAGTGATACAAGCCAATTTTGCCTATGTGAGCTAATGAATGCAGTAAATGAATTTTAATTAATTTATTTTTTAATATTGGAAAAGTAAAAGAAGACTGAAAAATTAACCAATTGCAAAGTAGTTTCTGAACATATTTCTGTTATACTAGAAATCATAAATATATAAAAGACTTTCGGACTTTGCATTGTGTTCACATGTCTCAGTAAATTAACACTTTTCAACTCAACAGAAAAAGAATAATTTTAGTTGAAGTTTTCATAAGCAGTTACTGGTAAAAACAGTAGAAAGGCATTGTGGACACATATAAGTTTAAAAGTAGATCATTCTTTCTCCATGAATTGTTTATAAGATCCGGGTGCATTTATAGAAGATAATTTAGTTAATAACATAATTGCAGTGACTCTGAGACACTGATATATTAATATCTGTCAAACCTGTTATCCTATTCTTAGAACCAGAAGTTTCACAGGAAAGGATAGGGCAACTTCTGCTGAAAAACAAGGATGGAATAAGCTGTCACATGGAATGAGGAACTGTTTTTCTAAATTCCTTTAGTATTTAGCCTCTGATAAATCAAGAGGCAAGTATAGGTAATATATATCTACATATTTAATACCTATTCAAGAATTTTAGTTTTATGGTGGTTTGGTTTTTTTTTTGTTGGTTTTTCTTTTGCTTGGTAGGTTGGTTGGTTGTGGTTTTTTGGTTGGGTTTTTTTTGAGGTTTGCTAAAAATTAATACATAAGAGTTTAAAATAGAAAAATGAAGGGAAAGATATAAAAGCCCTTTTAAAACTTACCTAATTAAGAGACCCTCGATCCTGCAGTTGGTCTCAGGCTGAATGCTGTTAATCTAATTAAAATTATATGATGTTTATATCTTCTGCTTATTTCAATTTATCTAAACTATTCACCTTGCCTAACTTATCAGAGGTAACTTTCCAGTTAAGAGCTGCAACTTTTCTTGCCAGGAACTGCTGTATTGGTAAGTAGGACACATAAACTTTATTTATTTATTTATTTACAAAATACAAAACAGATCCACGAGGCTTCTTACTATTTTGATGTTTACAGGTCACCATTCCTGGCCTCTCCCCCCAGTAACCACCACTATTCTCATACGGATGTGAACTCAATGGTAGGAATCAATTTGACTCTAGCAGGGCAAGATTTTCTTGTTTGAGCTCTATCCTCTGTGGAAAAGAAGCAAATGATTCATAAGACTAATTAAACATGTTTGGCTGGCAATTTCTAGTTTATGGTCATATTACCCATTTATCTTGCAATAAGAAGATAAAGCTATCCCAGGTATGAGTCAAGCCCAGGTGTATGAACTGTTTCATGTGCAAGATGTTGAAAATTGTCATAGCAATGACATTCAGATGTCCCTGGATGAAAGTAAAAGAAAGACCAGGTGGTTATGGCTCTGTGACTCATTCACTCTTCTGTCTTGAATGCACGTTTCTAGAAAAGATACCATTTTACTAAGGAAGAGACAATGTATTTCTACTTGTGGGTTTGTGATAGCTACATAGAAACATAATAAGCAGAAGTTGAGACAGTCACAAAAAGATACTAATCTAGAACTCTTATTATACTTTTTTTTTCCTTATAAAGTTAATAGAAACACCAACGTGAAGCATGTATTTCAACAATTTTTCATATTTTATAATTAGAACAGCTTGTTATTCTTTAGTACATTTGCAGTTTTCATATGAATAGGAGATCCTACTTTTACTTCTGTAAATAAATGATTCGCAACAATAAGTTAGTACTAACTGAGCATTGTCAAAAGAAGTCTTGCTATTCATTTGTTCACTGATTTTGGAATGCAGAGATAAGGGGAATTTGGTTTAGTCATAAAGGTGACTCTATTCCAGTGATATCAAGTTTTTCCTTGATATGTTTTAGAAAGGGCATTGAATCTGCTAGCTGGATAGAACTGTAAAAATGCAAGGATTTGTAAGGATTGGGGGGGTTTATTTAGTATTGTTTTCGGTGTCTCTCTCTAGTTTTAAAAAAAGTTCAAAAGAGCAAACACCTTAAAGGAGATTAGATGTAATAGTTTTATAGAAAAATCTTTTCAAATTGACAGAGCTTTTTTTTAAAGTTGGGTATAATCTGTCAAATGTAGTCAAAGGCAGCATTTTTCTTGAACATATCTTTAATATTTTAAATTCCTTAAATGATGCAATATTTTACTTCTTCTGTGGTTCATACAGGGAAAAAAGGGCAAAGAGGCATTCTAGTAAAACTGAAAAAAAATTAATCTTGTCTATAAGTATATTTTACAATTTCATTTTTGGTTTACTGAAGGTACAGAGGTATTTGAGGACTTTCAGTATAGTGCTAAAAATGCTTTGAAGCTTGTGCCCAGAAGGGAAAGTAGATTACAGTCCTTATGATATGGCTTCTAATACAGCAAAAGACAAAAGAGAACAAAAATCTGTAAGCAATCATTAAAAAACCTGCAACAAAAACTCCAGACTATACTAGTTCTGCAATCAAGTTAGCCTAAAAACATATATATATATTTGGTGAGACTTCATCTACATTTTTGTGATACGTTTAAAAAGAACATCACTATTTTAACAAGGTACCAATGCTGCAGTGGACAGAAACTTGAAGTAGGAGCTGAAACAAACTAGACTTACCTGTTTTATATCTGGCCAGGAAAACAAAGAAACAAAAAACAAAGAAAAACAAACAAAACCTCAAACAAACAAACAAACAAACAAAAAAAAAAACAACAAAGAAAACCAACCAAACAACAAAACAAAACACAAGCAAAAATAACTGTTCAAACACCTTTTTTTTTTTTTCCTTTTCATTTTGTTGGAAGATCCGTTTGCACTCTGCCTTAAAATGGTGAAAAACTTGTTCTCTTAGTTATCTGATAGCCAATATTTGCAGCATAGCTTCTACTAAGCAAGTCCAAAGATTTAGTTTTGGTTCACAAGAACTCAGTTATCTGGTACCTCAATTCAACGTGACTTATCTGATGAAGTTTCCATGAGATCCTGCAACTTCTAACTTTAGATTGAACTTATTTTTTCTGCAGAAAAATAATAAATGAAAAGTAGAATCTGAAAAAATGTAAGATCCTAGGGAATTATTACAGTTCAGGTATCAACATCTGTCTAGAATTAAGCATTTTAAAGCCAGTAGAATTTGTGAGAAGTTGTGCAACTTCCAAGTTAGAAAAGAATGTAAACACTTTCTATAATCCTGAATCAAAAAGCACCTAAAATTAAGACTTACTTCTTTTTATGTTGGGCTTTTCAAAGGAAGACGTGGATTCCTGTAATGGCTTTTTATCTTTCCATATTAACAAACTATCAAACTTCACAGTTTTTTAAGAAACTGCTACAAAAATATTCATGTATTATGATAATATATTTCTTCATCAGCTGTATAGTATCACTGTATGATGACTTAATTAGGTTAAACAATAGTTAAGACAATGTTACTGAAGTTCTGAAACATCACATGGAGTGATTTCTAACTCCCTGTTGGCTCCCCAAACCTGTGGAGAGATTGGATGTTCGTTATGAATCTCTTAAGAATAAGTAACAATCATGACACTGACAGCTTTCCAAGGCAACATGGAGAACTTATGGGCTTGTCTCGCTTCCAGGGTGTTGGAAGGTGCCAACTCAACTGTGATTCACTGCTGATTGCTTTTTCTATCACAGAATCCTTTAAGGTTTCAAGCCTGCAGGGAAATCTCACAGATTATGCTTGGCAAGATGTAAAGAGTCAACTAATGCATCATGTAACAGGGTATATAATAATATGGTAAAAGCCTAGTTGTTTGGGTTTTTTAATGATTTTCTGAACTAATATTGTTGATTTAAAAAAAAAAAAAAATTAAGGGGGTGATTGTAATGAAACACTTTTAACTTTTTTTTTTTTTCTGATTTAGAAACAATATGAGAGTTCTAAATATGGATTATTTTTCACCCCTTTCCCTCTAAGAATTTGCTAATAATTCATATTCAATGAGTTAGTTATCTGAAAAACTAAGACTCTGCTGTGGCCAACATAATGTAAGAAAAATCTTCGGGTAAAACAGCAGGATCCTGAGGGAGTTTTATTGGTTACAAAGCTTTTATGTTTAAAAGAAATGTTTTCTTACCTTTTCTATCTGTTTCTTGGATCATATTTGGACATGCTGACACAGATTTTGGTCCATAGTGTAGTGGTATAAACCAGAAGCCATACAGTTGCCTAAATTATTTTGGATCGATAGTGGCATAGCTGAGAACATAATTTACTGCTGTATGAATATTCTATGAGTTAAAAAAAAAAAAAGTAATATATCATTATAACACTAAATTCCAGTAAACCATTGGGCTATGTTTTATTACAGAAGTTGATAGTAACTTCCTAAACATTTTTAGCTTATGCCTTAATAAGAAACATGTCTTCATTTAAAGCTATGAGTTTATTATTGGAAGGATAATTTTTATTCTGTACTAGTCATTGTGGAATACTTTTCCAAGTAAAAGGATGTAACAAAGCAAAAAGCAAATTGTTAGTTCTAAATATTTTGATTAATAATTGGTTAATCAGAAAAGACCTGAAATAATTAGCCATTTTAAGACTATTTAGTATTTTAGAAAGATAGATGAATTTTTGTTGTTCTGTTGTCCAGTATTGACTGCTCAGTTGCTGACATTAAGCAGTTATTAGACACTGAATGAACCTGTCTTCCTAAATGTCACATACGCATATTTAAAAAACCCAAATATGTTTTCCTGGCACAAGAGACAGGTGCTTTAGCATCACCAACTGTAATAATACTTTTAAATATCTAAAAGGAGACATGAATATGTCTGGGTATGAATGGGACACCCCTGTTTTGTAGGTTCTAATAAAAAATATAGTAAATAGAGATTCTGCATATCTTTTTCCTGGCATTAAGGATTTCTTCCATACTCTGTTATATCCCCGCAGTAAAAATTCCTACATAGACATTGATGTGATAATCATAATCATATGATCATGATAAAGTGACTGGGCTACTGTTGGAAGGCCTCCTGCAATTCAGGGCATATGATTACAGCTGATAAAACTTTAGGCTTGGCCTGAAAAAAAAATTAACAATATTTGTTACATAGAATAACTCTAAGAAGATCAGATATAAAGCAGGAAAGGAATTAACCTGAGGAAATAGGTTAGTTCTCTGGGTGACTGATTATTATCTCTGCCTTAAAGGACAAGACTAATACCCTGAAGAGAAACCTGTTTGTCTGGGAAAGTCAAATAAGTATTCTCTGAATTTGGAGTTCTTATTCCTTTTAGAAGGAACAGGCAATTTTATATTCCTCAGATCAAATGTGGATTTTAAATTTATTTTTTTAAGCCATCACCTGTGGAAGCAGGAAAGCTTGAGAAATCCAGTCTGTCTGCCAGCAGAGGAAAACTGTGAACTAGACAGTGAGAATAAAATTCAGCTTAGTTAGTCTTGTCAGATAAACGTAAAAATGACCATGTTCTCCATCAAAGTGAGCAAGAAAATATTGTTTGTTTGTTAGGGTGATTCTTCATTATGAATTCATACAGAAAATTCATGATTAGTTCAGGAGAAGCTGAAGTAAATGTCAAAAATCTTGAGTTATAAAGAGCCTGTTGCATGTCATCAAGTTGTACAATACATAGCAGCAAAACTTGTCTTTTCATATGAGTTTTTTTCAGTACTGTATGTGGGCTAAAAGCTCTTCCCCTAAGAATCATCTTCTTTTGTCATAAAAATATAATGTGTTGAAAGGAATACTACTTTTTCTAAGCTAAGGAGAAAATGGTCATGCCTGAGGGCATTAATGGATTAGCATGTCAAGTTTCCCTGTTTTACTACTAAACTGAACTTGATCAGCAATTTCAAGCTTTCTTTTAAATTGTGAAAGAATCATAGAGATTTGTATTTAGAATCTCTTTTTGAACTAAAATTTACATTGGTGTTAATAGGGACATCTAGCGAGATAAAACGAACTAGTTGTTAAGCTGCTTATAAGTCCTAAATTGTAAAGCAGATACTTGGCGCATCAACAGTGGACAAAGGTCTACCTAAGTCATGCTATCAAACTTTGACCTTTACCTTTTACATGATGATGCTGGTTTTGGCTGGGAGAGTTACTTTTCTTCATAATAGCTGGCAGAGTGCTATGTTTTGGATTTCTGATGGAAACAGTGTTAATAACACAGTTATTGCTGAGCGGTGCTTACAGAGGGTCAAAACCTTTTCTGCTTCTTACACCACCACACCTGAAAGTAGGGTGGAGGTGCACAAGAGGCTGGGGGGGGACACATCCAGGACAGCTGACCCCAGCTGGACAAAGGGATATTCCAGACCATATGACAATAGTATGACTAAGCATATAAAGCTGGGGGGAGAAGAAGGAAAGGGGGAATGTTCAGAATGATGTCATTTGTCTTCCCAAGTAGCCATTACATGTGATAGAGCCCAACTTTCCTGGAGATCAATGAACACCTCCTGCCTGGCAGTGGTGAATGACTTCCTTGCTTTGATTTACTTGCACATGCAGCTTTTGCTTTACCTATTAAACTGCCTTTATCTCAACCCATGATTTTTCTCCTTTTTACCCTTCTGATGCTCTGCCCCTCTACACCAGGCGAGACTGAACAAGTGTCTGTGTGGTGCTTAGTTGCAAGCTGGGATAAACCAAGCCAATTGCTTATATTCTCATTATAACTTTGTATTTGTTCTAATCAATGTGCCTGAGGATACTCAAACAGAGCCAAACGAGCTGTTAAGAAACCAACCCTTAACTTAAAATATCTGTTTAAAGCCTCTTTAAGATGTTTTAAGCCTCTTTTTTAAAATGATCAGAGGGCTGGAACACCTGTCCTAAAAGGACAGGCTGAGTGAGTTGGGGTTGTTCAGCCTGGAGAAAAGAAGGCTTCATTAAGACCTTATTGCAGCCTTCCAATACTTAAAGGATGCCTACAGAAAAGCTGAGGAGGGACTTTTTACAAGGCCTTGTAGTGATAGGATGAGGGGTAATGGCTTCAAACTGCAAGAGGGTAGATTCAGATTAGAAATTAGGAAGAAGTTCTTCACTGTGAGGGTGGTGAGATTCTGGAACAGGTTGCCCAGGGAAGTTGTGGTTTCTCCATGACTGGATGTGTTTAAGACCAGGTTTGTTGGGACTTTGAGCAAGCTGGTCTAGTGGGAGGTGTCCCTGCCCATGGCAGGAGGGTTGGAACTAGATGATCCCTTCCAACCCAAACCATTCTATGATTCTTTAAGTAACTGTTTCTCCCAGCCATTAATTAGTCTTGGTATAGGCAAATTGTCCACTTTGTACCTGAATATCTGAGAGCTGAGCTAGGGGTTAGACCCATAGGATGTAATAAGAAAACATGAGTTTTATTCACTCTGGAAGAATCTTTATTTCCTGTTTGATAGTTTCATGGCTGCAGTTAGTTGCTGTGTAAATAGGGATTGCTTGGCATAATGTAGTTATCTATTCTGCAGCTAGGATTAGGCTACAAGTTTTGGGTTAGACATGTGATTCAACTAGAGAACATTGTTGCTGAGACACAGGTGGACTCTGAATGAGGTAGATAAAAAAAAAAGCTGAAAATTTTCACCAACATGGCTTTTTTGTTTATATTAGCAGATGCTGCTTGTTGGTGTCCTTGACTTTTGGGTAGTTCAAGTCTTTTACAGAAGGCAACTAAAAGATATATATGGTTTGAATTGAGGGAGATGTTTGGACTAGCTTTTGGATTAGTGTTGGAACCTTCCCCCAGGATATACTCATTTTTACACTTTCTGGACATGACTAGACTAAAGCTAGGCCTGTAATTAATTTCAGACCTTGTTTCTGTAGAGACTAGTTATAAAGTCTAGTGCCTGGTCTGAGATATCTGTTATGTTTGGCAGTCTGTTATTGACTGCATTACGATGGGCCTGCCTCTCAGCTGTCATCCTGAGGCTGCTAAGATGTCTTTGCTACAACTTAAGTCTAGGGTGAATCTGAGGTTGTGGGTGAGGTCAATAGGAAGGAGGAAGGAAAAGGGAGTTAATAGAAATTGCCAGTATGTAGTATTGAATAATATTCTGAACCTTTGGATATACAATCAAAAAGGTAGCATTCAGTAACGTAAGAAAAAGATCTTTAATAACTATTTTTTGCTTAAATCAAGGTAATGTTTTTCACTATTACATTGCTCATTTAATTTATAGAATAAGATGAATATGGCAGCAGATCTTTCAAGTAATCTAACAAAAACTGCTTGTCCATTTTGGGGACTTAAACAGAATAATAAGTTTAGGGTTTGTATATTATCTACATTTTTATAACTTTTAAGTATCTTTATCTACAAATATTTTTTGCTTCTTGATGTGGGTTGTTAATTCAAAGCATCAGTTATAATGACTGAATTTTCTGCAGCAGGTTCTGAAATTAATTTTTGTCATTCAAACAGAAAAAGGCTGAGGAAGAAAACAATCAATGCTTGACAGATTATGAATGATCTGTGACAAAATGGATCTTTTTGACAAGAGTGAGTTTTGTTAAAAAACGTTCTTTAAATATGGTGTATATATACTCAATGTAATGATTAACATCCACAGAAGCATGTCAGGTTAGTGGTGAACACTTCCATATCTATGCAGAGCTAAACACCATTCATCAAAATAATATTTTGCAGCCTTACTGAAGATACTGTACTAAAAGATCAGTCAGCATTCCCACTGTAACATTACTTTCCAAGAGTTTGGTGGCTCACTACAAAAGTTTCTGTCTGAGCTTTAGGTCAGTAAAATAATCTTGGGTTAGTGCCCTGAGAAATTAGTTGCCACTTTACAGAATTATATGCTGCTATTTTCTGTGTCTGAAATTGGGCTTGATTTTTTTTCCTTTCATTTTTCTGAACTCAATATAGACACTGATAATGGTGAGTGGGGTCTAGATGATGGTGACTTTTTCAATACTTTATAAAGGGAGAATTCCTAAAGGAAAGAACAGAGTTTGTCTTAACCGTTCCTGAGAAACCTTAATTTTTAAACTAAGTTGGTATGACTTGTAAGGTCTTTTGCTCAAATTCATTCTGAATTAATTCAAATTACAGTTGTCACATTTACATTGTGTTCAGTTCTGGAGTTTCGTACTGAAGACCTTCTAATGCAGGTCATCTTAACCATGCTTAAGGTTAACTTTGGTCAAGATATTTTGAGCTTCTCAAATATTTCTACCTAAAAAATTAAATTAGATTTATTGAAACTTGGTCATAAATGGAGTCACCTGGTATTTGGGAAGTTTTATTTGTGCAGCTTTACACTATTTCAAATAATATTAAATTTCAATGGAAATAATATTTGTCATTTTTATAGGATTTTCCATTTCAAAGTAGCTAACTACTTCATATTCTTTACTTATAAATGACATGCCTTTTTCACTAATGAAATTTGTCTGACTATGTAGCACTATGAAAGACAAGGTTTTTTTCCCTTTTTCAATTTTTATGCTGCTGGTCATACTTTTTAACAGTGGAGTTAGATTTTTCTGGAGGCACATATATGTGTCTGTGTAGCACAGCACTGATATTAACAGAAATATGTGAAAGGAGAGTTGCACTAATCAGTGGAATATTGATTACTGTAGGACAATCTAAGAGCACAAAGCATAGAAGAAAAAATTATTTGGTCATTATTACTGAACTAAAAATCTTGAAATAAGTTGGGGGAAGTAGAGTGATTTTTTGGGGTGGTTAGAGGATTTTTGGAAAGGGTAGATACAGGAATGACTGAAAATGGAAGAATCCTCTAGATGATTGTGATGATGCATGACAAGGAGAGTGAATGAACCAGTACAAGCATATAGGAATTCTTCTGCACTTTAGAGAAACTAGGAAGGATGTGATCTATTGTAACCTTTTGTTTGATGGGTTTTATTTAGCTGAAGTAGTTGTAGAGACTGAGAAAAAAAAATACAAATTGTTAAGTTTGTCTGATTTTTTTCTCCATCACATTTCTCCTTTTTTTTTTTTCTTTTTTGCTTTGTCTCCACCAAGAATTATTTCCATTGTTCTCCTTTCCCTCTTGGTGAATATTTTTGAAAGTGAATTTGAATGTTCTTGTTTTGGTACACCAAACTGAAGATTTCTGTATTGTGGTTGATATGAGCACAGTGACTACGTTCTACTCTTGTATCTTTCCAACATGTAACCAATATATACTTGCAGAAGAAGATTTAGAAACCACAAGCTATGTCCCTGTGAAAATAAAGTTGCAGAAGACCCACAATATCCCTGACATCTGGGTTTTAAATGTTTGTATGAACATGTCCAGATTTGGAGGAAAGGCTCAAGGGAATGTTTTAGGATAAATATTCTGTGATTTGGCAACAGAAGACACACTGCAGTAGACCTAACATTTTCCATTCTCAAGTAATACTCTATTTAACTTTTGCCTTGTTGGAATCCAGTGATGATCTCATTGCTTTTCAATTATGAAGAACACTTAAATATTTAATTTAAAGGAATGATTAGTAATTTTCATGAGTTGGAAAGATGACTTGCAACTCAGGTAATTTAAGCCATGCAATCAAGTTTTATTTGCCTTTTTGAATATCCTTGTGGTGAATACTGTGGATATTTTGTCATGTGGCAATAATGTATCATCATGTTTAATGAGTATGTTCTTTTCCATGTATGTTTCTGCTGTAGAATAAGAAACTGTCAGGAATCAAAAGCATCACCATACTCTCTCTGCATAATGTACACTTTTTTGAAGAAGAAATAAATCCTAGTCATCTTGACAATGACTATGATAAAACGTAACATCGTAGTATGTCAGTAGTTGCTAAAAGCATTAACATTTTAAAATTCTTTTAGCTACTCTGCCTCAGACCTTTGAATTACAAATTTATGCCTTCATTCCTTTAGCTTCTCAGATTATTTCTAAAAAGGGAGAGGTTCATGTGTAATGGTGATTGTTAGAATGTATTATAAATGCTATATATCTCATATATATATAATAATAGCTTATTATGGCATACCTAGGATAAATCAGTGCTCTTTTCCATTACATGTCACACAAACATACATATGTACATATGTATTTAGAGTTGTATCTAAAAATACTAGAGAAAGCTAGGAAGTAAACTAAAACCTAATGAATCTGGCTCATTTATTAACCTTATCCATAGTGAGCCATAACCACAGAAATTAGGAGAGTTGCTTAATATTATCATGAGAGTTAAAGGTGAGTCTGTGTTTGTGTGCACCCATGAATTTTGAAGGTCCGAAGAAAGTCACCATTCTCTGACTCCTCCCTCATCAAGTTTACCTGTTTATTCAACGTGAAATAATTAAGAGATGATAGCAATTTTTTAAGGCATCACTTCTTTTCTTATCATTTGTGGTTATTTGAAATAAAACCAGTCTTCGTATGAATCTGCAATTGTCAGCATTTCTCTTAGAGGCAGGAATCTTCCAGAGTCCTAGTGTAAGCATAGTCTAAACCCGGTATAATTAAATGTTATTTTTGTACATGGAAAAACCATCCGCTTTAAGTAGAAGCGATGGCTGTTTCAGATGCACAATAAAATTTCCAGCAATATATGTGCACTGAGTTTTTGTAGAGAGTTGCAAACAAAACTGTATATAATATATTTTCTGAAAGCTATTGAAGCTTATTCTAATACCAAAGGTAAAGTCATTTAGTCGCTCCATTGCATAAAACATTTGGGGAGGGGAGGAGGTTGCATGATTTTCAAACATGCATGATAAACACTTACACTGAACTAGAATACTTAGTGTAAGATGAAATATTATTTGGGCTTTGGTAGTTCTCACATGATTAATTTTAATATTTTCAGGTTTGTTGATGTATATTACAGTTTTGCTTTTAATGCTTTCATTTCATAAGCAGATATGCACCATGTATAATCCTTTGCCAATAAAAAGTTTTGTAAAATGTTTCTAATATTGAAGACTGAAGGAGATTAATCCTTTGTCTTCTCTGCCTCCCACAGGTAGCTAGCATAGAAATAGACAATTTGTCATGTAGTTTCTCCAAATACAGCTATAGCTTTCCTCCTCACTGTAATGTATTTGGGGCAGGTTATTAACATATGTATGATGAAAGATAAAACATCCTTCCTCCTTATGGTCTTGGTATCATAAATTACTACTTAATTACAGAATAAAAAGTACTATACATTTAGAAACCATGGAAGGTTTTTGGTTGTTGGTTGGTTGGGGTTTTTTGAGGACTTCCAGAGGAGATGAGTTATATACAGCCTTCTAGTTAGTGATTGTGGACAAAAAAGGCACAGTTTGTGAAGGAGACTAACTGTAGAGTGTGAAGGGAATAGTGACCTCAGTACCAAATGCCCTTGTCAAATCTCCTTTGAACAGTGTGTACTGGATTGATTGCCCATTTCAAAGAGGATGCCCATATGGCAGAAGAATGAGATAGCTATCACTGTGCGATAGAAAAGCATTAAGAACGAAACATGTGCCCTAACTGCTTTTTCCCCTATTGCCAATTAATTGTATCTTCCTCTTAATAGAGTAGCTCTTATGCAATACTGAGACAGTTTTGTGGCCCTTATTGTTATGAATTAAATTAAACTTAGTGGGACTGACTTTATAAGCTTTATAAAGTTTTCAACTGCATTTATAAGGTTTTGAAAGCTTACACTGATAAATGTTTCAATCCTAGAATTCAACAAAGAAAAACCACAAATTTTTAAAAACTTAAGGGACTTTTTCCTCAGAGTCTAAAACTGAAAGTATGATGAAATAGTTAGAGAACTGCAGCACAACATGCAAGTCTAGGAGGGATTTTGGAACATACTCCTCTGGCAATGAGTGTCACAATGTAATATGCTTCAATCACCTTTCTGGATCAAGAGATTAGGTAATAAGTAAACTTCTCTGGATCCATGAGACAGAGCAGATAGATCTGAGCTGTTTTCATATATATGTTAGTTTCTCTGGTTTAGGCAGAGCTTACCAAATGCTATGGCCTGTTGTTTAAACAGCTGTTATCATCCCACTGTTACATAGGTGCCATTGGTGGGTCCATAACAAAGATATATGTCATTTAGAAGTTTCAGTGATAGTTATCAGCCTCAGTGTAGTGGTTCCTTGGAAGTTTCCTGTGTTTCCAGAAAGAAGTGTCATACAAAAACTAATATAAAGAAAGGCAGAAAACAGGTGCATGGAGCAATTTTTTTTAATGTATATTCACTAAAAAGCTTAATCCTTCATGTATTCCCTGTGAATTGTTTTATCACCAAGGTGGGGTTTTTTTAAAGTATGACTACTTCTGTTGCATACTTCTAGTATAACTGAGTGGTTACTGCCACTTTTGCAATTAAAAATCACCTCGGGTGAACGGTGTACGTGTTTTGTATTTACTATACAGCAATTAGTATTCAAGTCCATTTTATTTAATTAAAATGCTACTATGGATATTCTCATGTGATTTTTCTTAGTTCCTTTGTGCTACCATTTTTAATTCAAAATTTGAGTTTAAAGAAGATAAGTATTTGAAGAAAATGGAAATAGTGAATAAACAGGAAGAATGAAGTCAGCTGTTTTAGGAATGAGATGTTAGGATTTTTAATACTTTTCTGTAATTTCCAAAAGACTTAACATGCTGCAACATTGATAGTACTTAGCAATTTAATTGTCTTCATTGGACCATACAGGTAATTTGTGACTAAATGTGACCAGTAAGCATGCAGCATGAATTAAGGAGACAGTATTTGGAATGAGGATGACATCTAAGTCCGACAGTTTTAGTTCTGATAGCCTGCTTGGTTTTCTGCACATATAATTGTGTTTACTCCTTGTCAAAGTGACAGGGCTAATGTCATTAGTTTCTTCATCTTACGCATGTGAGGCAGAAAAGCAATTTTAGTTGTAAGAAGAAACAGTCAAGTGTGTGTCTTTTTTTTGTTTTGTTTTGTTTTCTTTCTTCTTTCCTAGACTTTTGAGATCACCTTGTGCTCTTAATGCTGTTGAAGTACAAAGTCGAGGGGCACAGGTTGGACAAAGCACATGGATGGGTTCCTGCAGTGTGTGGACCATGACCCTGCCTAATGACATGAAGAAGTTGTTACATAATGCCAGGTTGGCTGATAAAGGTAGCAAGGAATGCACAAAGCTGAGACCAGACTATGAATCCAAACAATACTCTTTGTTAGTCATGTAAAAGCTAAGTAGGAAGTAGGGAGACATGACTTACCATCCTAACTCTGTGAACTATATTAGGAAACCTAGTTTAAGATTATATATTTTTTTATATAGGCTGCAGGGGATGTACATGTGATACAGGCACAGATTCATCTTTCTAAACCGAGGCATTCAAGACAGGAAATTAGTCATCCTAGGTGTTCCTTCAGTCAGTGAAGAGACCTGGGTACTGCCAGACTGTGAATTACTGTGGATGAATTGCTTTCTGTAATGAAATTTATTTGTCATAGAAAATACATGAATTATTTCATATTTTGCATAGCAGAGTTTATGGGAATAAAGGCATTGTCATGGTTCAAACCTTGCAAATGTATATTAATGATATAAATCTAAGCAAATGTCTATCAATTATATAAATCCACAGTCATGGTAGTATTACTAGCTGTAATAAAACTGATGTTACAAATCATTCAATACTACTTTAACTACTGGTTTTATATATAATGTAAATTTAACTTACCTTTAAAAAAAAAGTAATAGTTTATTGTTAAAGTCCTCAAAATTTCCATAAAAATCTCCAGAACTGGTTCTTTCTTTCACAACTATTACCACATTTGCTTTTGAAGGTCAAAGATACTTTCAATACTTTTACAAGCCAGATGGTAATCCTTTTGCATTTGTACCTCAGATTTCCCGCTGTGCCTCATTCCCATTGAAATTAGAAGGAACTGGGCATCTTGGCATGAGTTCATGGTGTGTTAGTAAGGCACATATTAGAGAGAACAGAGATAGTTCTCTCTTCATGTTAGTAATACCATTCCAATTTGTTTTGGTGCTTGTGCCAAAATACTGTGTTTCCCTTACAAAGAGTATATTCCAAGCAGCTGTCTTTTGCCTTTTCAGAGGAGTAAGAGAAGCATGGAGAGAGAGTTTAGTATACTTCTTAGTTTTATGACACATTTTATTATATTTTATTACTCCAATGTTTAGTCTCATCCATCTTTGTATTAAGTCCAAATAATAAAATTATGTCCTAACTTTTGCTATTTCTGAGACTTTTTCATATTCTTGTTCTTATGGTAGAATTTCTATTTCCAAGTTGTATTAAAATGAAAAAAAAATGCTAGCATCTGAGTGGGCATTATTTATTTATTTATTTATTTGGCAACTTTTTAGCCGCATTTTCTATGAAGCAGAGTTGTAAAAACAATGATAATTTTAATCTTTTCCAGCTTTCAGTCCTTGAAGGATAACAAAGCCAGGAGTGCAAAATTTACTACGGTCAAAGCATCTCAGAAACACAGAGATTAAATACTTGAAAATTAGCAGCTGTTGAAATGCAGTTTGCAATTGATCACTAACATTTCCAGTCTCCTTTGATTGCATTGTGATATATATTTTAAACACCTGTTCAATTTTTGGTTTTATTATAGATGATAATTCCATGAACCTGCAAGATTTTGAAATATCTGGGTTTAGTAAGTCATGCTTTACCATCAGCATTCAATATTTTGTGGGACATATTTATTACGTTCTTTAAAAATCAGTCTGATTCTTCCACTTTTCAACTGCTGAAGCTCTTCATAAATCAATAGTTCCACTGGTATTTCTTGGAAATACGTATGATTCCAGCTATGACTCAGACCCTGCATTGATCTTTATTAGTCTTAGCTGCCTTCCTCTGTCTGCAGGTTCCAGATGCCCTCTCCCCTGTCTGAGACCACCCTGCAATTCCATGTCATTTCCACCATGCTCAGTGACTCAGAAGAGACCTTGTTCATCTGATGAAGGTCAAACTGGGCAGCATCCTTCTTTGCCTACCACCCTCACTGTTCTTGTCAAAATACACATTAACTGAAGAAAAAACACAGTAAGTTCTGCCCATTCTTTGGGAACTTTTTAGTAATTCTTAACTTTGGCTGGATTGCCTCAAAGCAACAGGAAAGAATGAATGAGAATACAGATCCCCGTATTTTCCTGGACTGGAAATCAAGGCTAAATTTGTTATGTTTTAAGAAAAAACCTGAAATGGGTCCAGGTCAAACTACTCTCTAACATGTTTTCCCATTATACGTTGAATGCCACTTTTAAAAGCTCTGAATTCTACTTTACCTGAGACTTTACTTACTTGTTTTACAGTATCCATTTTTTCATTCATACAGACATTTACTTGTGGTTCTTTGACTTGTTTTGCTTACTGGATCTTTAGAAAGTACTGATAGGGTACCTTTAATAAATACGGTTCCTATCAGCATCCTGTTGTAAAAGTTCTACCTGCGGGTTGATAAGCTGTGATATAGAATTACTAATGTTAGTGAAGATCTACCTTATGCTGGTATTTGTTATCTTCTGTGCTAGGATGGACTTTTAGGACTGGCTCAAGCTAACTAAAGCTCTAGAGTCTGCAAATACTGTACAAGTTAAGGAAAATATTTTCAGATATGCTTGTCATATTTTAACATTTTAAAAAATATTTTTTTCTTGAAAACTCATGTGACCATGTTCTCAAGACACATTTTAACTCAATCTTGAGTTTCCACTAAAACTAAGGAACATAGTGTATTAAAAAATGTGTTTTCCTATTAATGCTAGGTTTTTAACAGTCCCAAAGTGTTAAGTGGTAGGGCCAAGGATCCTGTGAAAAGCCTATGACTATCTGTGCTAAATCCAAATTTGCTGTCTGACACTGAGAAAGAGTTCATTCAAAAGTCCTTACTGAATAGATGAGAAAGTAACCCAGTTAGTTCCATCTATAGCCATATGTATTTTTATTCTAACTGTCCTCAAAGGTTTGTTGCTTTTTTTTAACCTCCAGATAAATTGTAGCTATAACAGGTTGCATATTCAGAGATTGAATAGCTATGTTTTGATACTTCTAGTCTGATGCCAGTGTAGTAACAGACAGCATTCTAATGGTTCACTACTCCAGTTATGTCTATCTAGGGCAACAACTTGCATATAAAACTTATGAAAGTAGTGATGCTTTTAATGTAATGTGCTTAAAAATATATCAAAGTATATTAGCGTTTTTGTAAATGATTCATTCTTCGGGTAATGAAATTACATTTCAAAACTACAAAATACTCCACCAAAGAGAATTTTTACTTTACCAGTGAGCATTCAGTTAAAGATCAAAATTGATTCATACATATGAAGGCCTACTTTTTATGTCAATCATTTCTCTAATAGAAGTGCTCATTATGATGACAGCAATGGTTATGTACAAGCTTGTGTGTGCCTATGCGTATAAATACATTCATCGCAAACTTTTCTATTTTATTTTTGTTCTTCCACAGCTGTTACTACATAAATTTCTGGTATGGTAATGAAAGAGAAGTCACTGCCAAGTCAGTCTGGATCTGCAACTGTAAATTAGGCCCCTAAGGAATCAAAGAATCACGACTTTAATTTTCAAAATTTCTATGGAAAGATACATAACAACGTTCCTAGATCATATCCCAATGCTTTGTAATGCCACAGTGATCAATTAGAGATCGCCATCCCGTGAAATATAAATTCACTTTCTCTTGTTTGACTTCCAAGGTATTTAAAACTACAATTGAGACAGAAATTACAAATAGAAATGTTTGTGGTTATGTTTGGGATCATGCTGGTTAGCCACCTGCTAAACAACCTATCCCTCTTTAGTTGAACTATTTTCTTCTCCAGTAAACTATGAATTAAGCCTCAGGGCCTATCTGTATTTACCTTTTTTTGGGTTATATAACTTTGCTATATACTCCACTCAGCTATGGGAAAGAGAAACTGTTCTGCAGTATACTCAGTCTGTCCTTGTGTTAACCTATTGACTGTATAAGAGCCTTCTAGGGGGTAGCAACTGCTCGTATTTATTTTATAATAGTATTTTATTCACACTCTTTTTAAAATGTGAACATTTAAAAAATGGAGGATTTTATCTTTTTCTGGTCAACCATTTAATGTTATTTTTATAGAATTTGAGGTTAATATAACCAGCCTCAAAAGTTTCATACTTTTATAAGGGCAAGTGGTTTAGCATATCCCTTTTGTATACCCTTCAAATTAAAAACATAGCATCAGTCCTGTCAACACTTAATGGCTGCCTATGAGATATATGATCATCTAATCACAAATGTCTTGTGCAAAGAATAAATGCAAAAAACCTGCTAAGTTATTGTAGTTTTTTGTTACTGCCATTTTTTTTAGTATCACATAAACTTAGCTCTTTAATGCTCAGATTAATAACTCTGAGATATTTGTACATTTTTTTTTCTGCCCAATATTAGGTGAGTAGCTCATTCATAGTGAAATGCTTAGGATTTTTTTCATTGCAGCAAGGATATAGTAAGTGTATAATAAATATTTAAAAGTTCCATCTGCCAGAGTAAACTAGCACAGGCAAAGCTTCCATGTCCTCTGGGGGTATTTAGCCCAAGATATTCCACAGTAAATTATCCTAGGGAGGCATAACCTGGCTCTATGTGGGAATAAACTGAGTTTCTATAAGGCAATCAGTTATGAATTACATGCTGCTTTGGCAACAAAGTCTTCGTAGAGAACACTTTTTCTGTTGGTATGAATCAAGTAGTGAAGATGAAACAAATGTTTGGGGTTTTTGTCCCTGATTCTGATGGTGTAAAATAATACTACCTGTGTAACTAGCAGAGCAGATTATGGTGGTGGGGTTAATTCCACCCAGGAATGAAATCTAAAGATTATAAAGAATGTTAAGCATATGAGGTTAATAACATGGCACAACAGCTTCTCGAGAAATATCTTCCTGTGATAAGAGGTAGCTCTGACAAATGATGTCAGCATTTGCCACTTTGCATTCTTGTTCAAGCAGTATCTTTTATTCTTCAGTTTCTCCCTTGGGGGATTGTTGAGGTGTGTGAAATCTTGAGTGTATTTGGAAAGATTAGACTATCAAAGGGTAAAGTTATCATTCATATGGATGTCATTCTTCAAAGAATATATAAAATGTGGCCCAGAGAGGAAAGAATCCACAGAGATGTTTTTTTTCATCAGCAGAGGACAGTTATTTGTTATTTTACTTTCCAGAATGCCAATGAGTGCATTGGGGCTGATTGGATGAGCTTTCTTCTGTGGACTTTTAAATGCTATAAAAATGCACTTGTCCAGTTTCACATTATTCCACTTCACATTTGAATTTTTAAGCTGAATTGTCAATATTCTATTAAATTCATAGTTCTATAATCAGCTGAACTAAATCTGAAGGCCAGACTGACCTAGAGAGGAAAAAAAACCCAAAACCAACTCAGAGTTGTAAAAGCTTAGTTTAAGATTTGAGAGCATAAAGATTTTTTTTTGGTTGGTTGGATTTTTTTTTTTTTTACTTGCATTTACTGCACTCTTTGAGATGACCTGGAGTTGGATGAAACATTTATTGACTGCAAGATTCTCTTTTAAAGTACTACATTCAATTGGAATTTTTTGTTTCTCTTATCAATTTAAGCAGAAATGAAAAATGGAATAGATGGTGCACCCCTTCATCCAGTTAATGATCTGAGGAAAGAAATATGTGAATAATTATGAAATGTGTTGGAAACACTCGTTTGTCTCTGGGTTTCCATGACTGAAAGCGTGGAGTGAAATCTGAGTAAGGAATACAATACATTGTGCAAAATAATTCCTTGTTAGACATGGACATGGTATTTTTGTGTAGGAAAAAGCAGTGGCTTGAGATGTCTTTTAAACAAGCTCCAGAGCTTATTCCATTCGGTTTATTGTAGTTGATGAAAGTAGTTTGGTATTGTTCTGAAATCTTGACACATTAGTTGATTGTTTCCCTCATCCCACAGTGCTCATCTCTCCCACACTGAGCGGCAGAATAAAGAAATTTTAATGGCACTGTCAGTTCTTCCTCACCAAGAGATCCCTGCATGGTCAACATCCTTGAGGAACCTGTTAGGCACTATTTAGACATACTTTTGAATGACTGAGGTTTAATTACAGCACTTTAACATGACAGCTTAGGTTATGCTAATGTATTTATGGACTCTTCAAGGTCTGGTTCTTTTTAAGTTGATATTCTGTAAGTATTCAATTTATCTGAAAGAAATAAGGACATTATGTCTTTTATGAAAATAGTCATTGAAAGCTATTATTTTTGTTTGAAAGTTGTGATTATTTTCTTCAGTTAAGAAGCAAGAATTCTTATACTGCTGAGGTTTTTTTCCATTTCAGACCCTTGCATGTATTTTCTGCTTTGGAGTTAGGGACCCACAGAGTGAAAGTTGCCCAAGAAATCAAGACATTAGCAAAAGTTACCATCTAAAGGTAGTAGGAGACAGTTTACCCATACTCATAGAATTTCATCTTTGTGATTGATTCGTCTCCTTTGCAACATATTGAGGAAGATTAAATAGCTGGCACCTCCTAAATAAATAAAAAGGTTCAGAGATTCAATATTTTCCCTAACTTCTGATCATTTGAGATATCTATTGAAGAGGTGGTAGAAAAATCTATCTCTGTCTTAACCTAGAGGGAAAAATCAAAATAAATTGGATTTAAATGGTGTAACCAATAAACTAGTGGAGAATGATGTCAAACTGGAGACACCTGGGAATCAGTTCAGGGCCTACAGCTCCTGCAAGCCTCAATGATAAATAATGAGGGTATTTATTTCTTTGATAGAGTGTATGAAGACCAAAGTGAACAATTCAGTCTTAATATCATAGAATCAGAACGGGTAGGGGTTGGAAGGGACCTCTGGAGGTCATCAAGTCCAACCCCCTTGCCAATGCAGGAGCACCTAGGGCATGCCACAGAGGAACAGATCCAGGCAGGTCTTGAAAGTCTCTAGAGAAGGAGACTCCACAACCTCGCTGGGCAGCCTTCCTCATTGGCACTTCCAACACCTGCATCAGGAGGTTATAAACTATGCATTGCAAGAGCCTTCTGGACTGAGCATACCTCGCAGCATAGCCTTCCAGCAAATATCAGGGTGAAGTCACATGGAAGGACACAGGAAGGACATGAATCAATGGAGGGGGTCCAGAGGAGGGCCATGAAGATGATCAAGGGGCTGGAGCACCTCTCCTACAAGGACAGGCTGAGGGAGATGGGATTGTTCAGCGTGGAGAAGAGAAGGTTCCGGGGAGACCTAATAGCCACCTTCCAGTACCTGACGGGAGCTTATAAGAAGACTGGAGAGGGCCTGTTTACAAAGGCCTGGAGTGAAAGGATGAGGGGTAATGGTTTAAAATTAGAAAGGAGTGGATTTAGATTAGAAATAAGGAGGAAGTTCTTTACCAGGAGAGTGGTGGAGCACTGGAACAGGTTGCCCGCGGAGGTGGTTGAGGCCCCATCCCTGGAGACATTCAAGGTGGGGCTTGACGGTGCTCTGAGCAACCTGTTCTAGTTGAGGATGTCCCTGCTCTCAGATGACCTCTAGAGGTCCCTTCCAACCCAGATGTTTCTATGTTTCTATGACCACTAAGGCATGTGATCTTAAGGCTACTTTCAGCTGCCTGTAAAAGGTCTTGTCAACATCTTCCTGGTTTGGCTGTCTGTAGTAGACACCCACAACAGTTTCACTTATATTTGTGTGCCCCTTAATTCTCACCCATGTTCTCAACATGTTCTTCACACACTCCCCCCCACCCCCAAGAGCTCAATGCATTCCAGTTTCTCATGAACATAAAGAACAATTCCACTGCCTCATCTTGCTGTTCTATCTTTCCTAAAATATGTGTATTTAGAAGGCATTTGGAGGGTCTTTCACTTATGCCAGATGAATTCAAGAGATTATCAAAAGGGAAGCACAGAAATATACTTGATGTGCCAAAAAGAATTGTTTAAAATCACCTGAACACTTCTCAGTGGACCTGGAAATAGCTAAAGAATCTCTTGCTGTTGATTTTGGTTTTATTAAAGTTATTGAAATATTTTACAGTTATTAAAGTGATTTCACAGATACAGTCACAGTGTGATTAATTTATACCTATATAAATCTACTTACTCTAGGAAATTTATTTCCTTTCTGGTGTCAACGGAAAAAAATGCTAGTAATTTCAGTAAAGTCAAGCTGTCAAAAGGTATGATTTCTGTTCTGCTGGAAGACGTATGTGTAAAGTTGTACTGGGTAAACATTGTTTTGTTGCTATAGGTATTGATTAGGTTCAGAGGCTGAAGTACAAGTGCTATTTTTCTACTTTTCTGGAACAAAGTTTAGCGTATAGAATACATGTGGATCAGCAACATGGATGTTTCTGATGCAATATATGAGTAAAATGGTGTTCATGTATATAAGGTACATATTAGGACTGTTACACAGATACAGCTGTATTTGTATTAAAGTGATCATAGCACATTACTACTGCAGGACAGCCAGCTTAGCTGCTTAGTGTGTAACACTAATAACTTTATAGCTGTGGCTATAAACTCAGAAGCTGATTATAACCTCTCCTCCATTGACATCTCTGTGTAGCAAATACCTAGCTATTCAAATCTGAATAGAAGTAATAGAAGTAATCTCTATAAATGTTTTGTTTTGATGAGATGGTTTAAATTTTTCAAAATCAAAAGACATGGATTTGTGATTTGATATAATATTTTAAAATTATTAACATCAGACTGTTTTTGAAATTAATTGTAATTATTTTTTGTTTGGGATGTAAAATTCTTTGCAATTCTAGGTTTCAGCCATGAAAGATTCGGTGCATGTGTTATATGATACTGGTTTAACAGTGATATTTCACAATATACATGAATTAAGAAAACCTTTTAGTAGTTGGATGAGCTACCTCACTTGGTTCTTTTAATATACTTTCTGAAGATCACATCAAGGGATCACACATCTGAAGAATTTATTAATATTACATGCAGAAATGAAAGTTCTTCCTACTCTTTAATAAACCAAATGTGAATAGAAAAGTTTTAGACATTAGATTTGTGGTGTTCGTGTTTTCCATTCGCACTTTATAAAATTGTAACTGCAACCATGCTCTAGGCCAAAGTCCATCTCAGTAGCTCATTTTCATGAATGGCAACTGGAAATCTCAAGGAAAACCACAGAAGAAGCAATTAATGCAAAGACTACTTGTATCTGGCAATCAGTAGTTTATTGGAGGGTTCCTGAAGTACGCATTTCATGTGAGCTGTTATTCTCAATATTAATTTTTGATCTGTTTTGTGTCTTTACCTAATCTCTTTTGATATTCTTTATCTTGGATTCACAGAAAATACATGGAAGGATATCAACACAGTTAATCTCTTCTCAGTGTGAAAATTGTCTACTTATTCCAGTCCTTTGCTTTCTATCTTTTAATCAGTATTAATTTCAAAGTTTAATTTCTTTTATATTTTACAACACTTTAATGGCTTTATTTTTCTTGGTGAAGTATCTTACCAAAATTATTCAGAAGGCAAAGCATGCTGTATCAACTCCATAACCCAGATTAAAATGCTTTCTGGAACACTGGAAGAAATACATTGTGAAGTGTCACATCCCAATGTTACCTCCCGCTACTATGACAGAACTCTGTTAGGATGTCTGTACTGTTATAACTCTGATGTTGGAGTACCCCTGTACTGTTATAACTTCTAGGCTGGTGTGGAAATCAGTTCTTCATAGCTTCACTTGGCAGGTTCAGCTCTGAAAATGTGCTTAAATACTAAAGTGATATTTGCCATCTTCCATTCATTTTACACTGGGTTTGCTTTACACGTAAGAATTTATATTTAACCAAACATGATGAATGAACACGGACATGTTGCAGAACTGTCTGAAACTATTGATTAACTGCTGTTCAATTTATTGAGAGCTTTTTGTGTTTTGTATGGATTTTAGTTGTTTTAAAATTTCTGAGCCTTTTCTGTTACAGTGGATCCCTACCTAGGTTTGGTGTGAGAATGGTCTTGCCACCACTAGGAATACCGATACAAATAATTACTTTAGCCTCTCTGCAATATCCTTAGCTTCACTGATTAGTCCTTCCATCTTTTGATCATCAGCTCTCCTAGCATTCAGTTTTATAGGTTCCAATATAAGAGACTTTTATTATTAAAGGCGTATAAACTCGTAAGGTGCTCCTCAGCCCTTTGGCATATCCTTTTGTGATATTATATGTAAATTGTTAGAGATTAAGTTGTTACATATTTTTCTTTCCTGTATTTTCTTGAATATATCTTTCTGATATTTAGAAGTGTCATCTTCAACTTTTTTTTTCTTCTGGGGTATGGAAGGGGGAGAAATGAAAGGAAGTAGTAAAGAGGAAGCACAAGTCAATACAGCCTGCAGCAAAGTGGTAGATCTCAGTGCATAGGGGTTTTCCTGAGGTTTTCCTTTGATAGGGAAGTGCCAGGGGAGCAGAGAGATTGGCCAGGGACTGGCAGCTCTCACAGGAGAGGCTGACAAGGCTAGGGCATTGCCAGGGCAATGACAACCATGCCTATAAAAGAAGCCCCTGGGGAGCACAGAGACCTGAGCAGGCAGACAGAACACAGTGCATCAGCCAGAGAATGACACGGCTATTCATGCAACAGCTCATGCAGAAGGGTGCTGAAACCTTTGCCTCCTCTGACCAGCGGGGGATAGTTTCCACCCATCAGAAAACCATGGCCTCTCTAAACTCTGCACCCACCATGAACGATGCAGCTTCCCAGATGGAGCTCCAGGGGAAACACTCAGCTCCCCAGCCATCAGGCTGCAGACTGTGCCTGGCTTTCATACCACTACAGGATGGCAGCAGTGAGCACACCTGTGGGAGGTGTGCCCAGGTAGAGGGACCCCTCCGCTTAGTGACAAGGCTCCAGGAGGTGAGTAGCTGAGGAGTATCATGTAGTGAAAGAGGGAGATTGACCACTGCTATCACATCCTGCCTTCCCTGAGACAGGCTCAACAGTTATACAAGATAGATAACATGGAGGATTCCCTTTCCTGACTCCACCTGACTGAACACGGTGGCCAGAAGGAGAGGAGGCAATAGCAGCAAGTTCCTGCCCAGCACAGCAGGCGCATCCCCTCAACAGCAACACCACCTTCCCAGGTGCCCTTGCATGACGGGTAAGAAGCCTTGCAAGTGGAACCCAATAATAACAAGAATGATAATTCATCTACCTTTGATGTGTCAACAAACTTAAGTTAACCTGTGCCCTCCATCAAAACCACAAAAAAAAAAAAGACGGGTCATTTGGGCCAGACTCTTTTCAGTGGTGCCCAGTGACAGGACAAGGGGCAATGGGCACAAAATGGAACCCAGGAAGTTTCACCTCAAGATCAGGGAAAACTTCTTTACCATAAAGATGACAGAGCACTGGAACAGGCAGCCCAGAGAGGTTGTGTCTTCTTCTCGGGAGACTTTCAAAACCCACTTGGATGCATTTCTGTGCAACCGGGTGAACCTGCTCTTTCAGGAAGGTTGGACTAGATGTTCTCCCTTACAAACCCTACCATTCTGTCATTGTCGTTAGGTGACTCCCTTCTGAAGGGAACGGAAAGCCCAATATGCAGACCAGACCCACTTGTTAGGGATGTCTACTGTCTCCCTGGAGTCAAGGTTAAAGATGTGGTGAGAAAACTTTTTACTCTGGTACAGCCCTCAGATTATTATTAATTTTTGGCTTTTAAGGTAGGCAGGGGTGAACTCGCAACAAGAAATACGAGGGCAATCAAAAGAGACTTCAGGGCCTTGGGATGGTTGGTTAAGGAATCAGGAGCACAAGTAGTGTTCTCCTCTATCCCTCCAGTTAAAGGGAACAATGAGGAAATAGACAGGAAGACCCGTCAGCTCAATTCCTGGCTCTGAATGTGGTGTCACCAGCAAGACTTTGGTTTTATTGATCATGGGTTGGTTTACACAACATGTGGCCTGCTGGTGACATACAGGGTACACCTGCCTCAAAGGGGGAAAAGGATTTTTGCACAGGAGTTGGCAGAGCTCCTTGAAAGAGCTTTAAACTAGAAGGGAGAAAGGGATAAAACCAGTCTCACTGAAGATAAGCTTGGGGAATTTAGTAAAGCTTTTGACACTGTTTTTCCCACAGCATTCTCCTGGAGAAAGTGGCTGCTCCTGCCTTGGATGGGCATATGCTTTACTAGATAAAAAAATGATTGGATTTCTGGGCCCAAAGAGTTGTGGTGAAAGGTCTTAAATCGTGGTGGCAGCTGGTCACAAATGGTGTTCCTTGGGTCTCAGTAATGGGACCAGTTCTGATTAATATCTTTTTCAATTATTGGGATGAGGGTATTGAGGCAGCCCTCCTTACGTCTGCAGACACAACCAATTTGGGTGGGTGTGTTGATCTGCTTGAAGATAGGAAGGCTTTACAGAGGGATCTGGACAATCTTCATTGATGGGCTGAGGCCAGTGGTATGAGGTTCAAGAAGGCCAAGTGCCAGGCCCTGTACTTGGGTCAAAACCACCCCATGCAATGCTACAGGCTTGGGGATGAGTGGCTGGAAATCTGCCTGGCAGAAAATGACCTGGGGATATTGGTCAATAGCTGGCTGAATATGAGCCAGCAGTGTCCAGGCGGCCAAGAAGGCCAACGGCATCCTGGCTTGTATCAGAAACAGTGTGACCAGCAGGACTAGGGAAGTGATTGTCTCCCTGTACTCAGCACTGCTGAGGCCATGCATCAAAATCTGTGATCAATTTTGGGCCCCTCACTATAAGAAAGACACTGAGGTGCTGGTGTGTGTCCAAAGAAGGGTAGTGAAACTGGTGAAAGGTCTAGAGCAAAAATCTTGTGAGTCATGACTGAAGGAATGGGGGTGGTTTAGCCTGGAGAAAAGGAGGTTCTGGGGAGACCTACAATTCTCTCTCTACAATTACCTGAAAGGAGGCAGTATTGATGTGGGGATTGGTCTGTTCTCCCAAGTAAAAAGCAACAGGACAGGAAGAAATGGCCTCAATTTGTGGCAGGGAAAGTTTAGGTTGGATATTAGGAGAAATTTCTTTACCAAAAAAGGCTGTAAAACACTGGAACAGGCTGCCCAGGGAGGTGGTGGAGTCATCAATGCTTGGGGTATTTAAAAGCTGTGTATATGTGGTGATTAGGGACATCAGTGCTGGATTAACGATTGTACTCCATGATCTTAAAGGTCTCTTCCAACCAAAACAATTCTATAATTCTAATATTGATGTCTAGATGTTACATCTTTAAATAATCTCCATGTCATCTGCAGGCATTTTACACATTTAACTGCTCATTTCTTTCTGAGTTACTTTTTTGTATAGTTTCTCTTTTTAAATGCTAAGGATTGAGTGACTGAGTGCTCTGTGAACT
>JAAGNO010028770.1:0-12609 GCA_033439905.1 Ceryle rudis
CCCTGGGGCTGTTTAGCCTGGAAAAGCAAAGACTGAAAGGGGATCTTCTTAATGTTTATGAATATCTGCAGGGTGGGTGTCAAGTAGAAGGGGCCAGTCTCTTTTCAGTGGTGCCCTGTGAGGTAATGGTAGCAAGGTGAAACACAGCAAGATCCACCTCAATATTAGGGAAAAACAACTTCACTGTGAGAGTGACAGAGCCCTGGAACAGGCTGTCCACAGAGGTTGTGGAGTCTCCTTCTCTAGAGACTTTCAAGACCTGCCTGGATCTGTTTCTATGTGGCGTGCTCTAGGCGTTTCAGTGCTGGCTGAAGGCGCGGTTGGACTTGATGATCTCCAGATGTCCCTTCCAACCCCTACCATTCTATGATTTTATGGGTTTTTAAGTTAAAATTACAGAGCATGAGCAGTGCAAAACAAAGAATTGGAGAGCAGATTAAAACTTTTCTTTCAACTAGTGAATATAGTCTTTTTATCAACAAAAGAAATACTACTCTCCGATAAAAAAAAAATGAACGTACTCTGAATAAATGTATTCTTTCTCCCCTGAACCTGTTCATACAGTAGAAAAGAAATTCAGGGAATTCCTGGAAGCAGTACCACAGTCTTGCTCCTTACTTCAGTAGCTCATTATTTATCTTTACTTCATTTTATAGATGCTGGGACATCATCCTCACCCATAAGCTTATTGTTGAATCCAGTGCTTTCACAGGTATATCTGTAAGCATAAAAAATATGTACTCTCTGTTATTTGTCTTTTTGTGAAATATTAATAACTTAGGACACAGTAGTGATGATGTAAAATGTAAGCATAAAGAAAGCCTGGATCCCACTCCAAACCTGGTAGGTCTCCACATAACCACAGAGCATCTGCAACAGAACCCTGTGTGGTTTTTATCAATCCAGCTCCCACCTCTGTGGCATATGAGTGCCTAGGGAAGCTATCTACATCTAAGGGGAAATCACTGATAAGCTAGACAGGATGTGAAAGTGAGGATTAAGAGAACTGTCTTTTATTTCTGACACTTATATACACCTTTTTTAAGCTTGTTTCTTTGCTTTTCTCCATCTCCACCTTTAATGAGAGTTTTCATGGCAAAAAGCTGTCCCTAAGAAATGACCAAAAAAAAGATGCAAAGACAAAACAGAAAGCATTTGCAGAAAATAAATTTGCAGAAATAAACTTTGTCATCGTTTAGAGCCAATCAGAAGCTGAGCACCACATGTCTGCTCGCTCACACCACTTCCCTGTGGGTTGAGATAAAGAGAATTTAATCAAATAATGCAAGAGGAGAAGAAACACTAGTAACAGTGATGAAACAATATATAAAGCAATATAAACTGCACCAACTGACCAGCACTGCACTGACAGCCCTTCGACTGAGACCTGCGTGCCCTGCCTGCTCTCTGCTCATCTAAAGCAGGCATGACATCAGTATGGTATTGAACATTCCATTGGCTGGTTTGGCTGCCTCTCCTGGCTGTGGATCCCTCACAGCTTCTGCTGAAAATTAACCCTATCCTAGACAAACCCAGGACAAATCTCTAGACCAAATTTTCTTGTTTAAAAATCTCTTCTGAAAGAAACAAAATATTACTATTGGAAGTTACCATTTTGACATCCCAGCAATCTGCTATTTTTCCTTTATATGAGGAACAGGACTTCATTTTACTTCTTTTTCAATGTAATTGGCTTGTAGCTCGTGTATTGAAATCAAAAGCTGTAGCAATGGAAAAAAATTATGCAAGAATCAGGAGCCAGACTGGCATTAACAGTATCAAAATTGTTTCAAGTGTGAATGAAAAATCCACAATGTGTTAGTATGCAAATTTGTAACACACATTATAAAAAACCATCTTGTTTGGTAAGCTTCAAAGCCAACCACACAAAATTCCAGAAATGCTACTGTTGTGATTCTTTAATTTGTTCCTACCGCATGCACATTTTCCTACAGTCTTTGTTACCTGATTAATTGATAGTTTGTGTTTGGTTTGTTTTTTTTTTTTTCAAGGCTCCTGTCTTGTTCAGTGCATGGAGAGTTTCTATCTTTCACATTCAATGTCCGCCTTCACGGTTTATTTGAAGTATTTCACCAAACACAAAAAGCATAAACCAACTTCTCAATAGTTATATAGTTTTCTTACTATACCATGAGAATCCTTCATTTACAATACATCTATTTTTCACACACTCCTATGAGATAAGGTTATATTATTAACCTTTTATGTTCCTTAAAAGATGCATAGGGTGACAAATTACTTGAAAATTCCTCAGCAGCAAGAGGAAAGCCAATGAGAACAAGACTAAATTATTCAATGCTAACAGAAAACTGATGACAAATCACCTGAAATTAGTATGTCTCTTTTGTCTTTTCTTTTAGTTTTGTAGAAGACTAACTGCAAGACTAAAAAATTAACATTATCAACACAGAAGAAGGACCTGTTCCCCTGATGACCACCTGAAGTTCTACCTTGCCTGTATGAAGGACAGATGCTATTTTCTCAGTGAATTACTGATTTTTTCCCCCATGTGGAAGCTCCCAGGAAGAAAATGGAGGTCAACAAACAGAAGCAAAAGAGCTCTGAAGCATACATTTGGCTTCTCAAGATGCAGTAATTGGACATGCACTCATCTACACCACAGAAAAACAGTCGGCTGAAAGGAGGTCATCTGAAGAGATACTTGGTCAGCAGTATTTGTAGTGGTCAAAAATTAGTTCTCCAGAATTCCTCTACACTCCTTCAAATTTTATTATTTCAAAGAATCAGCAGGAGAAGCCTAGATTCCAAGGTAAAAAAGATGGACTCAAATTTACTTCCACTTAAGAAATATTTAAATTGCAGGAGAGATAATTCTACAGTATGGCACAGGCAAATATCTCAGAGAATGAAGGACTTGAACTATGGCTCAGAATGGGACAGTATAAAGCTGGAAGGATCTGTGCAAAGGCTGGAGCAAAAGGACAGGATCAAAAGCCTTGCAAAAGAAGGGGTTTTGCTTAAGAACCTTGTAAAATCAAATCTTTTATTTTAGTAAGATGTGACCATGGGCTTGACTCTGGAATATGCCTCATTCATTAATTACAATAAATACATTTGGAAGAGCCCTCTACTACATCAGACCCAACCTGTGACTGAATCTAAATGACAGACATACAGAACAGATGATTAACACAATAGACAGGAATAAAGGAGTAAAATTATAAAGCCAAATATTGAAAGAATGGTGTATAGACTGCTTAGCATAAAGTAAATTTTCTCAAATCATCTGGAGTCATGAAAATTTCTAAAAATTGCTCTGCAAATCTATGAGACTGTCTCAGAGCTGTTAACAGCTAAGCTTTAGAATCAACAAGGAGTAATCCTGGAGGAAGACAAATATTTACAGTATCTTCAAAGGGAGAGAAGGAGAAAAGGACACAAGAAATTTTAAACCAGACACCTTAATAAATTAAATTCCTCAGAAACTACCAGAATAATAAAACTTGGTAGTTTGTGAAGAAAAAGGTGCAGTATATTTCAAAGATGAAAGATTTTAATCCTAGTTTATAAGAATCTCTCAAGGATTTTAGTGATACATTTTAGATGAAAATGTAAACTGAAAAAACTTAAAAGATGGGCGCAGAATTAATTATGAAAACACTCAAAACTCTTTTCAGTATTCTTTGTTGTCTTGGATAGTTGTATCTGGTAAGGTTCTACCAGAATAGATCTGTTGTTGAATATACTCATGAAAAGGAGAAAGGAGCAGAAAATATTTGCACTTTCAGGTGGAAGTACTTCATGGGTTTGGAAGAAAGGATCAAAACGCAGCACTGTTAGAAAGACTGGGAATTGTTTAAATAAGATGCAATATATGCAAAGAAGAGCAAAGAATAATCATTAGCTACCAGTAATATGAAGCGGACAGTTTGCTGTTTGTTTGGTTTTAAATATATCAGAGTTTTTAATGAATAACTCAAACTGAACATGAATCAAGATATTGAACTAAATCATACTAGCACACAAAATATAGCGATACAGAACAAGCTGTCTGAACAATCATCTTTCAAGAAAGATAAGGGAATCCAGAGGACAGACGATTGCATATGTTAAGGTATATTCCAAAGTTTTTATTCTCTAATTATCTCCATTTTAATGATGGAAGCTCAAGAAATAGGATTATTCGAGAAGGAACGAGGAAGTCATAGAAATGTCAAATAAGAATCTTACTCCCAGAGAGAAGCTTTAAAGGATCATTCTCAGAGCAGACTTATTCAAATGCCATCTACAGAAATCTATCATGTCAACTCTAAATTAATAATAACATTTTAGTTTCAGTAAATATTTTCCGAATGCTTCACGTAAGAACTGATTTTAAAAAGTTAACTGGTAAATAGGATATAAAAATAAGTACACATACTTTGTGTCTGCAGACTGATACCAAGATAAAATTAGAGTATTTTCATAGCACCAGAAAAAAACATCACAGCAACATCTTCCAGTGAGACAGTTTTCCATTTTACCATTTGCAGAAGGACTCATTTCCCTAAAAACTGAAGTTCAGCAAAAATCTAAGCTACCACATGCAAGATGATTCTGTTACAGGGAACAGTTACATAGCCTTAGTGATAAGGTGATGGTCTGACAACCTGTAAACGTGCCATTTTGTGCACAGCCACCAGGCTCCATTTGCATGATGCTCAGAGCAATTAATCTCTGAAGTAAAAAATGAACAAACTTAATAAGAATAATATTTGGCATCCTAGACTTGGACAGTAGAGGAAGAAGAGAGAGAAAATTAAATGTCAGTATTTGTTCATCAAATCGTCCTGAGAAATTTCTGTGGTACTCTTTCACACTACCTGGTAACTGTTTAAAAGTCTTTTAATCTGGTTTAAATGCAACATATTGAATCTCTGTCTAGTGCTTTTCCAAAACACTCCTCTATGCGCTACTAAAGAGTTAAATAAAATCAAGGTGTAAGCAATAATTCATCTGATTGATTTGCCCTGTCTACAGATATGGTTAATTTGAATAACAAAAAGGCGTAAAAAAGGTCATTTAAACAATACTAAATTTAATCTTATTGTTCTTTTAATTGTTATTTTATGTTAGGAAATAGGTAAATTTTCTAATACCAGATGTGGTTTCTGAGGTATTTATTATTCTATGCAATGTGCAGAAAGATTTTTTTAACAATTCTTTCACAATACTGAAGTTTCCAAAGCTAAGACTTGGTAATTTCCAAATGTAATTTTCAGACTATAATATTTTAGAATCATTTACCTCCATTTTTTTCCACAGTTAAACTGTACATATCTGGAAAGATATGAGCTGTTTAGGTTACTGTAGGAGACCAAATGAGATTCATGAATTATCTTTGGTTTTTTAATGCAATGTGGCAATGTGGCTTTTTTTTTTTTTTTTTTTTTTTTTTAATCCATACTATTAGTTTTAATTACTCAGAAAAAATTAATCATTGTTATGAGCAATAACTTTAAAATATTACATTAATTTTTTTTCACTATCTGAAATAAACGTTCTGCATCTGTTACAGAAATGTATTCTTAACAAACACAAGACTTATTCCGTTCTTACTGAACTATCAGGCTGCTTCTCATTAAATAAAAAGACTAAACAGATTATGCCAGTAGATAGATTATGCCCATTCCTAGGTTTATTGCTAACCAAGCTAAGGAAATGTTTAGAGCTCTATCAGCTATTTATATTTATGACTCATTCATTTCTCAATACATATTTTTTTTAGTTAGAATCATTAAGAGTCACAGCTACAATTTTTTCAAAACTTTCTTCCTGTGTAAAATAAAATATATTTTCCAGTTATAGTCAAACAGAAGGAATGTTCTGACACCACTCCTTTTGATACTTTATAAAATCTGAATTATTATTCATAAGTCTAAGATTTGCAAAGCACTTCTGCACTTAAGCTTAATAAAATATTTCATTTGGAATACACAAAGGTAGTGGAAATATTCTACAATAAATATTCTAGGTAAAAAGAAGATTCAAGTGCAAGCCAGAAAATAATAAATATCAATGTAATTACCCTTGCTTTACAATTGTAAAGGGAAAAAAAATGTGACAATTAGTTCAACCATTAATCATTCACCATCGAACACCATGAGGTTTGCTCATTCCTATTTAACACAAATCTCTGAGTTATTTTATGTTGCTGGAAAATGGGATGGCACACTGTGGACTTCTTTTGGAAATCATTCTTTCCACAAGAAGGTGACTTTGTAAAGTAATGACAAGGGCATTGCCATTAGACAATGAGAATTAGCAGCTGTGAAAAGAATCTAAAGGTAAAGTGGTTTAAAAGTTAAGTGCAAAAATCTTTCTCAATGCATTCAAACCATCCTAAATCTTCTTCTAGGTTTCTACAATGAACTACAGCTCTCAGCATTGTTTTTCTCCAACCTCTCAAATGCCGTAACTCTCACAACCTACTCACTTCATTTCCAAGTCATGGAACTCCTGTTACCAATGGTGAAATAATTTTCTGCAGATTATCTGGCCTTTTATCATATACATTATGGCATGTTGATCGATCAAAATTTTACATGATGAGAGTTCAGGTTAATCTTGACCATGAGTCTAACGTCATACATCTGAACTTTGGGAAACACACACAAAAAAAGAGGGAGGTGGGGGAGGGAAAGAGAAAAAAGAAGTTTAAGGGCAAACTGGAAAGAGGTCTTTTTAATCTGCTGAAACCTTTGAAAGCTTTTAAAAGAAAATATACATACAGAAAGACAAGAAACAGGGAACCGGGAGTTTCCATTAGAGCCTGAGACTGAATTTACATCGTGCTTTACCATTTTTAAGCAAACTATTTTGGAGACAGTTTATGAAGACCTGAGTCACTGGAAATTGCATGGCACACATTTTGGTGCAAAATTTTTCAGAAATTCTAAATTCTGATTTCCTGATTTCTGGTCACAAGATGAAATAATCTAAAAATGGTGAAAAATTATTTTCTTACATCTGCTGTTTATGAAAGGCACTGTTATAGTTATTCATCAGTAATAAGGATATTCTACCTGTGACAATAGAACCTCAATGTTTGACTATTCATTTACAGCCACGGAAACAAGAACAGTAGTGTTTCAGATTATAGCTATTAGCCTGGGTTACCCAGAATAACTTAGAAATACTCATACTCAGCAAGTCAGTATAGATGAATCTCTATATATCTATAAACAAAGATATATACAGAGAAAATTACAGCTTTCTCTTTAATGTATTAGTAAGGAGACTTTTTTTAACTGTAACAAGGGAAATTCCAGTTAGATATTTAGAAAAATTAATTCACAGTGTCTGTCAAACACCAGAACAGGTTGCCAAGGGAGATCTAGATGAAGCCTGAGTCACCTGATTGAACTACAAAACAGATCCAACAATAAAATCAAACTTACTCTGAATGGTGGGTTGGACTTAGGGAGGTACCTTCCAATCTCAACTATCCTCTAATTCTTGTTTATAATACACACATCCCTTTACCACTTTTTGTGTTCCTCCATCAGATTTTCTGACTACACCTCTCACATCTTTCTGCTTTCTCTCCCAAACCCCAGACATGAACCAACTTCATTAGCTGCATCAAAATCGCCAAAATAGTACAAAATAGTAAACCTGTGATACCTATACATCACGTGTATCATGTAATACCTATTCCTGAAAGGATAATCAGGAACAATTGTGATTACCAACTACAGGTAGGCAGCAACAAGATGCATCTTTTGGATTGAGATTGTCATCTGTTCTGAGACCCTGAACAAAAGTGAGTTATATTTCACAGACTGTAGTACGCACATAAAATATATACGTAACTTGGAAAGATTTCAGGCTCTATTAGCATCTTCCCTGGAAACACAATGAAAAGAAAGACAACACGGAAAAAAAAAACCCTACTGCTTTTAATTGTACAGGAGTAGCAAATGCAGAAGTACAACACTACAATATGAAATTTGTAATTCATTGGCCAGGAAGGCCAAGGGTATCCTGAGGTGCATAAAGAAGAGTGTATCCAGCAGGTCGAGGGAGGTTTTTCTCCCCCTCTGCTCTGCACAAGTGAGACCACATTTGGAGTATTGTGTTCAGTTCTGGCCTCCCCAGTTCAAGAGCAACAGGGAAATACTAGAGACAGTCCAGTGGAGAGCTATGAAGATGATGGACTGGAACATCTCTCTTGTGAGGAAAGGCTGAGAGCTCTGGGGCTGTTTAGCATAGAAAAGAGAAGACTGAGAGGGAGTCTCATTAATGTTTACAGATATCTGCAGGGTGGGTGTCAAGTAGAAGGGGCCAGTCTCTTTTCAGTGGTGCCCTGTGATAGGGTGAGAGGTAATGGTAGCAAGGTGAAACACAGCAAGTTCCACCTCAATATTAGGAAAAAACAACTTCACTGTGAGAGTGACAGAGCCCTGGAAGAGGCTGCCCAGAGAGGTTGTGGAGTCTCCTTCTCTAGGGACTTTCAAGACCTGCGTGGATCTGTTTCTGTGTGGCGTGCTCTAGGTGTTTTGGTGCCGGCCGACGGCGGGGGTTGGACTTGATGATCTTTAGATGTCCCTTCTAACCCCTACCATTCTATGATTCTATGATTCTGTGATTTGAGAATATACTTCAGAACTGCAAAGCATAGTTTCTCATATTGATTTTAACATTGCAGTTCATATATGACAACAGAAGCAATAGTTATATGTATATTTTGGGCATCTCTCTATAACCACATATAAATATTTATAGCAAAAACCCCATATCTTCCATAAAGAATCATTGCAACAGTGGAATTTTCAAATATTATTAAAATTCAGCTTTGCAGTTACTGCATTGAATAAAAGTAATTTTGTCATTATTTTAATTTAATATGTATGTTCGGAGGGGCACCCTCAGAAAGTTTGCAGACCATACCATGTTAGGTGGGTGTGTTGATCTGCTTGAGGGTAAGGAGGCTCTACAGAGTGAGCTGGACAAACTGAATCAATGGGCCAAGGCCAGTGGTATGAGGTTTAACAAGGCCAAGTTCCAAGTCCTACACTTGGGTCACAATGGCCCCATGCAATGCTACAGACTTGAGGAAGAGTGACCGGAAAGCTGTCTGTAGGAAAAGGACCTCGGCATGCTGGTCAGCAGCTGGCTGAACAGGATCCAGCAGCGTGGCCAGGTGGCCAAAAAGGCCAACAGCTTCCTAGCTTGTATCAGAAATAATGAGATCAGCGGGAGTAGGGAGGTGATTGTCTCCCTGTACCTGGCACTGGTGAGGCCACATTTCAAATGCTGTGTTTAGGTTTGGGCCCCTCACTACCAGAAGGACAATGAGGTGCTGGAGCATGTCCAAAGAAGGTCAGTGAAGCTGGTAAGGGGTCTAGAGCAGAAGTCTTATGAGAAGTGACTGAAGAAACGGTATTTTTAGCTTGGAGAAAAGGGGGTGAGGGGAGATGTTATCACTCTCTACAACTCCCCTAAAGGAGGTTGGAGCAAGGTGGCAGTTGGTCTCTTCTCCCAGGTAACAAGTGATAAAGCATGAGGAAATGGCCTCTATTTGTACTAGGGTAGGTTTAGGTTGGATATTAGGAAAATTTTCTTCACTGATGGGGTTATAAAGCACTGCAACAGGCTGCCTAGGGAAGTTGTGGAGTCACCACCCCTGCAGGTATTTAAAAGACATGTAGATGTGGTGCTCAGGGACATGGCTTAGTGGTGGATTTGGCAGTGCAGGGTTAACTTGATGATCTTAAAGGTCTTTTTCAACAAAAATGAGTCTATGATTCTACTGGTAGAAAAATAGCTGAGACTGCTGTAACATATCAGGTTATATTAATGTAAGATTACTGGAGAAATTGTGCATTTTCTAATATCTCACATGGAAATGTTATGCAAATTATTTGTAAATGTGAAAGCCTCAGGAGCATGGCTGCATTAACAGCTCCTATTACAAAGGTATCCTCAATAATTTACAACTCAACAAAGCCTGAATTTGATAGAAATTGTTTCTGTCACAATTAATTCTAAAATAAATGCAGAGAGCACCATCTTCTGGAGTAAATTATGCATTTACAACTATTTGCAGTGAAAGAGAACGGAGTTTCAGTTAAGTAAAGATTTCTTTATGCTAAAAGCTTAGCAAATTGTTCTGTGAGGGGAGTAACTAATGAAGCATCATTTCAGACACACTTGTGTACTATGTCTCTCTGCACATAATCTTCCTAACTTTGCCAGCTCCCTCTGCATCACTAGTGCCCACCTTCCTCTGCAGCATGATACACATCTCTCTTCACAGAAATTCCTTCAACAAAGGACAATAGCTACCTACACTCTGGCTAGTTCAAAGCTATATACGTATTCAAGTGGTACAATTGCTGTTTGGCAAGCTGTTAGCTGTTTCTTGGAATGGCTAAAAGACTGAAATTTTTGTTGGAACTGTCTAACAGATTAAAAAGAGACTGGGTGTTTAACAAGAAATTCAGGTTTCTGGAGTTATAGTGGGTTATCAGTCCAAAACCAATGGGCATAAAGCAGGTAAGCTGTACCCAAATAAAAAGTCATATACCAATTAGCAGCTTTGCAGAAAAGGACTTGGGGTCCTGGCAGACAAGCTGACCATGAGCCAGCAATGTGTCCATGCAGCCAAGACAGCCAATAGTATCCTGGACTGCAGCAGGAGCATTGGTGACAGTGGGTAAAGGGAGGTGAATATTCCTCTCTGCTTAGCTCTGGTGAGATACATCTGCAGTGCTGTGGCTAGTCCCGGGCTCCCTTGCTCTAAGCAGTGGGCTTTGGCTCGAGTTCTAGTGAGGATGGAGTCAGTTTTCTTAACAGCAGCACTTACAGCGCTGGGTTTAGATCTGTGATCAAACCTGTATTGGTAACACATCAGTGTTTTAGCTGTTGTTGACTAGAGCATGCCACTGAGGCAGGCAGCCTCACATTTCTCACTCTGCCCTCTCCCCTACTCCAGTGTGTAAGCTGGTGGGGTGCAAAATGCTGTGGGGAGACACAGCCGGACAGCTGACTTGAACTGGCCACAGGGATATTCCATACCATATAACATGACACTCAGCAATAAAACTATGGGATGGGGGACATATTTCCAAGGTAGCCATTATCAGAGACTAGCTGGGCATCAGTCTGCTGCTGGGAAATAGTGAGCGATTGCCTTTGCATGATTTTTATTTTCCTTTTTTTTTCTTCACCTGTTAAACTGTATCTATCTCAACCCTCAAGTTTCGTCTGGTTTGCCCTCTTGATTCTATCCCCTGTACTGATGGAAGTGAACGAATGAGGAACTGGCTTGGGGCTTAGCTGCTAGCCAGGATCAACCCCACAACTAGACAATCTCCTGAGGTCCCTTCTGGAGCCTCAGCTATTTTGTGTTACAGAAGTATCGTACACATGGAGCTGACTTACTACAGGATTTCTCTCTACAATAACATACTGATTTTCAATCTTAAAAAAATATCTAAAAAGTTAAAATTTGTACTCCACGAATGTAATTATTTCTGGCACCATTTTCTAAACCTATGAATTAAAGACAAAGCAAAGGTGAACATTACTCCTTTAAACAAATGTTGAAGACCCCTTTGTAGAACCTGTTGCTTAATCTGGCAGTGTAACTCCTATATTCTTTTGTCTTTAACTTCACACTGCCAACAGCTCAGAGTACAGTGCTTTCTAGCACAACACCCAGGTTCACAGAGCACATATACTCTCCATTTCTGTCTAAAATTTCCAGCTTTAAAAACAGTCACAGATTCTTCAATCTTCAAAGCAGGTTTGCAAAGCAAGTCAGTTACACAGAATCACAGAATGATAGGGTCTGGAAGGGTCCTCTGGTGATTGTCTAAGTCCAACCCCCCTGCCAAGGCAGGTTCACCTAGGGCAAGTTGCACAGGAACATGTCCAGAAGGTTTTGAACATCTCCAGAGATGGAGAGTCCATCACTTCCCTGGGCAGCCTGTTCCAGTGCTCAGTCACCCTCAAAGTAAAGAAGTTCTTCCCCTTGTTTAGATGGAACTTCCTATTTTCAAGTTTGTGTCCGTTACCTCTTGTCCTGTCACTGGGCACCACTGAAAAAAATCTGGTCACATCCTCCTGACACCCACCCTTTAAGTATAAGCATTGATAAGATGCCCCTTCAGTCTTCTCTCCTCCAGAGTAAAAAGACCCAACTCCCTCAGCCTTTCCTCCTAAGAGAGATGTTCTAGTCCCCTAAGCATCTTTGCACCCCATTGCTGTACCCTCTTCAGCGGTTTCCTGTCCTTCTTGAACTAAGGACCCCAGAACTGGACACAGTACTCTAAACTATTATGGTTCAGCATAATTTTCCCCACATTCTCTTACACAATACAGATGCTTTTAACAGGATGATCGTATTATTACAGTGCTATTGCTATGTGTTCTTGTTCTGTTAAGCTATGAGGAAGAAATTGTCTACGAGGTAGTTTTAGATTTATCTTCTCCATTAGAGGTCAGCAGAAGACTATTTATGCAGGATCCTAATGGTTCCCATTCCTTTCTGATATTCTAGGTCATTATGCCACAAAAAATAATGGCAACATGAACAGACAGATTCATACACATCTGTGAGATCCTTCTTATGCAGAAAAA
>JAAGNO010028770.1:12709-47694 GCA_033439905.1 Ceryle rudis
ATTATGCCACAAAAAATAATGGCAACATGAACAGACAGATTCATACACATCTGTGAGATCCTTCTTATGCAGAAAAACTGCAATGGAAAAAACTCACAATTTTGCAGCCTCTTCCTACTGCTTGAGTTGGCAGTGGATGGGGGGCAAGTCCGGCAGTCAAAAGGCTGTGAGTTACTTCACTGTCTCTCCTCATATTTTCAGTACCACTAAAAAGTCACTTTTACTGTGAAGACCTTCTAGACCTGATGACTCCTCTTCCAGTTTTTGAAGTACACCTTTCTAAAGAGAGCACTTCACCTCACTTTTCACAGAAGATTATCTATAAAGCTGTGGCTTCTTCAAGCCTGAAATTAGTCATGACCTTCATACAGTCTCTCAGAAACAACATAGGTGTCCAGTTAGCAAACATTTAGGATTACGATGCATTATGTTTTCACTCCCAAAGTGAAACTTAGTCACTGTTTTGACTGGAACTAGGAAATGATTCCAGAACTATTCTAACAAGGATTTGCAGAGGAATGAAGTACATTCACATCTAGTTATTATAAATAGTGAAGTTTATAACACAAACTGTTGTCCCAAAGGCTACTCTGCCAAGAACTCACCTACAGTTCACTGAAAACTGAAAAAGTTCAGAGTAATGATTTTGAGAATGCATAAAAGGAAACATTCTAAACATTAAAAAAACCCTGACAATATCTGAACAATATACTATTGGGGGGGGGGGGAACAAGTCACAATACTGAAAATGAAATCATAAACTGAAATGATATACACACATAAATCCTCTCTGCTCCAATTTTCAGGCAGATACCAGGCTGCCCAAGACAATTATTTACTTTTTTTTAGTTACCACGTATCTTATAAATGGATTTTTTTCATCAAAAATAGGCCTAACTACAGTAAAACCTCTGAGTGAAATTTTCACAGTATCAGATTGTTTAGCAAAGCTTATTTTTGAAGAATATTAAGTGGATTTGCTCTAGTGGAAATAATCTAGACAGGGTTTTATTAATCTGAGAAAAAGACTTCTTTTGAGTATTATCAGACTGCTTCAAGAAGTTGAGGCCACAATTACTAGGAAAATTAGTAATAACCAGGCAATTCCCTGAAAGGTTTTATTCATTTCTAGAAAAGAAATTTGCAAGTCATTTTAGATGGCTTGCCCCACTTTTACATTCTAATACAAAAAACATCATCTCCAAGTGAAATGTTTCCTACCAGTTTTTGGTGAGGTTTTTGTTTCCTTGCTTAAGCCCTGCAGGTAGTTTCAATCTGTGTATACATACGTGAAAACATACTGTGTAAACACTGACAATAAATTGATAAAAAATAAACTGATCATGAAATTGATTCTAAAATTGCATTTTTTATTTGGTAACTAAATCCTCTTTCCAGGGACTATTTTCACATTAAACCAGCATTTATATAGTAAAAAAATGGAAAGACAAAAACACTTTCCAGAGAGAGCAACTTTTGTTGTACCCTAAATGTTAGCGTATTCCACAAAATATCACTGATGCAGAGTTGAAGGGAAACAAGATGCACTCCTGCACAAATTTAAAATGTATCTTCTCATAATACTGTCTAGCATTTCAACTACACCTGAAGATTTCAGAGAAAGAAATCCTGAGGAGCTTTAACTTTACAGCAAACTGGAGCCTGTGCAAAGGAAATACGACTGGGCCATAAAACTCATCTCTCTCCTGAAAAAAACCATAGAGAGAGCTACTTGTGTAAGTACATTAGGTTGTCAAATTCTCTCTCAGGGAAAAATATTTTTTATACACAGACTCAAAGACACATACATACTGACAGAACAATTGATCAAGAAACTTTCCTTTTGGTGGCAAAAAAAGGAAGCCTCTATTTTCTTGCCATCTTCTAAGGTCAGCAGGTTTATTTCCAGTGAAGAACATAAATTTGCAACATGAATTTATCTTCTGAGAAAAGTAATTGCAACTAACAGAAAAACAAGCAAAAAAAAATGAAGGCTAAATTGTAGATCAGCTAATGCAGACTAAAATCGATGGTGAAAAGCACCACACATTCCAAGAGGCAAATATGAGGCTGTAATTGCTGTGTTTGTGAAATCTCAGCCCAAAGAGAATTGCTTCTTGTATTCCATTTGTTTTGTGAAAAATGTGAAACATTCATATAGTATTGTTCTATGATAGATTACATTCTATCATCCTCCCACACTGCTAGTCTTATTCCCATTTGATATATTTTACTTGAATGTTGCTAAAATTATTTCTACTAGAAAGAAATTAGAAACCATCTCCCCTCAAATCACTTCCACTGCAACTCATCAACTAGGGGGAAAAAATCCCCCAAATAATCACAACAAACTATGAAAAACACAGCAAGAGTAAAAGCAGTCATTGGTGTGTTTATCAGCTAATCTGGTATTTTTGAAGAGCCTAAAAAAAAATTATAAGAGGACAGTGCTGCCTTATCAGCACTGACAAAAAATGGAGGTAGTGAGTCTGCATGCACTAATATCAGCGATAGGCAGGATTTATTGATTTTTTGACACAACAGTAAGTAGTATTATAAATGCCGCCATCATCTCTTTTCTATTTCTTGTTCATGACCTTTCCACATGGTGAAAAAAACAGACTGATATCCAAAAGAATAAACTGTAAATTATAAACCCCAATACTGATAAATTGTTTTAGCATCTGAGGAAGTTATGAAAAGCAACATTACTACACACCTATGGAAGTTTTACTGCAGCCTCAACTTTAAAACAAAGTTAAAAAAAACTTTCGCAAGCTAATATAAAAAGATAGCACTGATCTTATACAACACATTACTACTTCTAAGTAGTTATAGCAAATACACAGCATGGCAAATTATCATCACCATGTATACTAACTCATGTTCCATCATTCCTCTTTGCATCTCTCTCAGGTCTCTCACAGGTAATAGTCTAAATGCCACCTGTTTTATTAGGTTGAAGATGCATTACTGTGACAGAAGGTTTATTTTCCTCAGTAATTTTTCACACTAATTATATTACAAAAAGTACCATCATCAATGTTTCTGTTCCACTGGCAGTAGTATGAGTTGCAGACAGGCCTGTCTGTCTGACAGAATTATTTTCCTAGTTAAACTGGGCTTGCTGGAGCCTAAAATAAAAATATTTTACCTTTTCTACAGTTCTGCGGTTGCATTAGGTGTTAAAATATGACAGTGTTATGAATCTAATTCTGTGGCCTTACACGGACAAAACTTCCAAGCACCCTGAGATAAATTTTCTGTGTTAATACTACAACAACTGATGTCATCCCCTGAAAACTAATTTTTAAATCAAACACTTTTTCAGACCTGTAATATCTGCATCACACAAACCGCAACATGGAAAACAAACCACAGTAGTACAGATCCTAGCTGTCCAGCCTTGCTCCAGTCACGTTTTCACCACTGATGCTGCAGGACTTTGCCTGAATAATGATTTTATGTTTGCTTCTCTGCCATCACTATGCATCTCTGCCATCCATCATGTGTGTAGATGGCTCTTTGTATTTCTAAGCCTAGACTATAACAGGCTTGGTATGTTCAGTGGCAGCCTGCTGAACAATAGCTTGTCTATGTATTGGCTTGTTTGTGTGCTTTGTTGCTTCAAGCAGAGTGACCAGACAAGGCAGATCTGGAAAGAGGGCAGTGATATCCCTGGAAGCAGTGAATATGCACCAGGGGAGTTTCCATGTTGCCAATTACTGCAAGCAGTCATTACACAAGCGGCCAGACTGCAGCTCATGAAAAGACATAGATAGACTGTTGAAAGAACCAGGCACTGAATAGATTGAAACTGAGCTTAGAAGCATGGTCCCACTTGCAGTGATTCGTGAATAGGCAGGGAGTTGCGTATATAGACCTTTTTATTCTAATATGTTCTAATAGTCATCCTATTAGAAATTACAAATATAGAGGTTTATATTCTGAAAAAATCCAGTTTTTGTGTCTTGGAATCTTTTGGGGTTCCACTGAGAAACTCACTACTACAGAGGTTTAGAAAAACTGATATGCAAGCTCTGGCTAACTCCTTACTTCTTAAACTAATACTTACGGTACCTACAGCTCTACTGAGATGAGCAGGTAACATTCTATGTCATACCTGCAGATGACTTTAAACGTGTATGCCTTAACAGCTCCCCTCCCCATCCAACTTACTCTTTTCCTTAGGTATTTCTGAACAAATTTCTCAAAACTCATAAATATTTCATCTCACTTTTTTTATTCCTATTATACATACAAAATACACAGTTTACGTGGCTGTTTGAGTGTTTTATTTGTAACTTTTCAGTGCAAACCTAAAACTAACTCATACCTCCAAAGAGAAATTCCATTTTCACCTTCCCCAGCCTTTACAGAGAGTGTGCAACCAGCAGAAATTTATACTGACTGCATGAGAAGGAAAGATTTGAATCCTTGTGAAAGATTTTGAGAAAGTTAAACACACTTAGTGGCACAGCAGTAGCACAGAGCTAAAGGTAAGGGGAGAAACAGAAAACACAGAGCTGGGCATCTATAATGCATTTCAGAATGCTTTTTTATTGAGCACTGAAAGTCTTTACAGCCGTATCTACTAACTATTCAAGACATGATCCTGTGTGCTACTAGAAAATAGCTCCAAATATATCAAGTCATGATCTAAAGTAAAGTAACTGGTGTAAGATCTGAAATTAGTCATCAAATTAGTCATCTTTATTACACGCTCTGCATTACTCATCTAAATGACCTCTATGACACAGTAATGCACATTCAGTCATTGGAGCCAGAATACCTTTATTTTATTTTATTTTTCACACCTAAGTCCATTTGAACTGTGGAATTTGTCCTTTTATTTGGGTAAATCATGGACAACTTCTTCTAAGAACTGAATATTGTCAGAGTTCTCCAGCCTGATCAAGCCAAAAATGAAAGAACACCTCTGCTTAATCTATGCAGTCTATCAGTTAAGGTTCATATTATCACAGAATCATAGAAATGTCTGGGTTGGAAAGGACCTCTAGAGGTCATCTAGTCCAACCCCCCTGCTGAGAGCAGGGACACCCTCAACTAGAACAGGTTGCTCAGAGCTTTGTCAAGACTCATCTTGAATGTCTCCAGGGATGGGGCCTCAAACACCTCCTTGGGAAACCTGTTCCAGTGTTCTACCACCCTCAAGGTAAAGAGCTTCCTCCTTACATCCAATCTAAATCCACTCTTCTCTAATTTAAAGCCATTGCCCCTCGTCCTTTCACTACAGGCCTCTGTAAACAGGCCCTCTCCAGTCTCTTTGTAATCTCCCTTCAGGTACTGGAAGGTGGCTATTAGGTCTCCCCAGCGCCTTCTCAAGGCTAAAGAATCCCAGCTCCCTCAGCCTGTCCTTGCAGGATTAGTTCTTGTCTATATTCCAGCTGTGCAATCAGCATGTAAGCTGATGGTATAGAAGTACAAGAGGCAGGAGCTCTCAAGACTGAGAATACACCTGCATTATGTTTGTGCCTTAAAATCTTAGTGTCTCAGTACATAGTGAAAATAGAGCAAAGGCTGAAGCTTTAATGTGCATGTTGAAATGTTTATGTTTTAAAAACTGTGTATTGCATGTATAAAATTGCTTATAAATGTACTAGTACTAGCACACAACAGGCTATGGCCATGATTTATATATTAATTTGTAACTTCTATACTAAATATGTAACAGAATTTGAGAGTACTAATTTTCAGTGTATTACAGTTCTAGAAGTATCAATGAATTACTTTATGACCAAATACTATTTTTTAGTGCACTGTTTAAAAATTGGTTTATATATAAGTTTTTAATATATTTTTCTACTTTTTAGAGTAATTTGATCTTAGATAAAAACAAGGGAAAGGACAGGAATCCTTCAAGATGTGATAGGTATCTTTTTTTTCCTTCAAGAACAGTAACCCTAAGAAAGGAGGAGATAGTCCTCTCTTTTTTCTGTTTCATTTCCTTAGCTTCGCAGTAAGTGGATGTTTCCCCTTGTTCCAGGTCTAATGGTCTCTTCCAGACAGTGCTGCTATCAAATGTTCTAATAAACTATTATTCCTCTCCTCATTCTGGTATAAATAGTACTAATTTCTGAATTAAATAATTAAAAATAATCATACTGAGCAAACAGGCCAATACTGTTCCAAATTCTGAGCTGACAAGAGATGTTCTTTGCATATATCAGAATCATTTCTGTCATAGCTGAAAATCTGAAATTTGTTGCCTCCATCACACCAAAAATTATTTTCGAGCATAGAGACAGATTTGCTGCGAGCAAGCAAATGAGTTTCACAGGAAGAAACAAAAATACTGTGTACTAGCTTGCACAGGGTCTTCCCCTGCTTCCCCTCCCCAACTCAGTACATTATTCTACACTATTATTTTAGTGCCCTGTGGTGTTGAATATTGTAAGCTGATGGAACAAAACACTGAAAAATTGTCAGAGAAAGTAGAACTAAATGACTCTGTGACCTTTCAGTGATATGCCATCATAAGATGGTGAGAAATATGCATGCAGGCTGAAAGGCTTTTAAAAAGTTATTCATATGTATTTATATGACATAGCTTTATATTTAATCCCTACCATTTCCTTCAAAGAGTTCTTCATTAAGGGAGAAAAAAAGAAAGCAAAAAACCCAACTGTTTCTAAAAGCTCTAAATAACAGAAAAATACATTTGAAAATTATTTCAGAATCAAAATTCTGTATGTTTTATTCAGGTTTAATTATATTTTGCATTATATTAGAGCAGGAAGCGATTTTCATAGTTTAAAAGAAAGTGGATTTTTGTTTCGTTTCTTTAAAAAAGCTAGTACACCACTTGTTATTTAAATGAACAAAATAATGAATTGCAAATGGAGAGAACTCAGCGAACCATGAGACCATTTAGCAAAATATTTATCCTGCACAGTTTCTTGTTCCCCTGGAAAGGTTATTTGAGTGCAAATGTGACATTTTGAAATGTGTGACTGCAGTGAAAACTAAATCAATCATAAGTCATTTATCACTTAGTAATGAAATTTAATGTTTATCTCCATTTTCATTCTCATTTAAAGAGGTCTTGTCTCTGTAATTATTGCCTTTGAGTCTCACCTTCATGCTTTTTCCAGGCAATTAACTTTTTTCTTGCTTACATCTGACCTAGATAGGGGTCTGTCCTTCTGTAACAAATACATATTTTAGTAAAATTAGTAACCCAGTTTCAGTCATTCATATGTCGCATAATTTTTAAAAATGGAAATCCACAGCATTTGGCACATTTGCTCTATCTTTATCACTAGCTTTACATCCTTTGCAGCCATTTAGGTAACCAGACAAAGAAACGATGGTCTCTCACTTCACAATCCCAATCTAAACCTTTCTCCTGCTTCCACTTAAAAGGATTAGTTAAATAAGAAGAAAAGTTAATACATTCTGTGTTCAATAATATGCAATTTTCTGTTTCAATGTTATTTGAGGTTTCCCAACTTGCATTCATTTCACTTAAGCATACATATTATCTGCACAAATACAAAGGTCTTACAGCTACACTCCCATAATGTTTTGGGTATCCTGTACTATTTCTGTACACAAATCAAGGAAACATTTCCCCTAGTCCTATGTCGTTCCCTTTCAAAACTTAAAAAACTTAAAAAACTTAAAAAACAAAAACAAAAAAAAAAAAAAAAAAAAACAAAAAAAAAAAAAAAAAAAAAAAAAAAAAAACAGAAAAAAAAAAAAAAACCACCACCACAAGATCAGGAATTTAAAGATTGGTTAAAGGCTGTGTGTACATATCAGATCAGTAAGGTAAATTGAATCTAAACAAAAACAGCACTAATACTAACTTCATTTTTCCTGATGAGAAACTGTTTTCTTCTAGCTCAGGGAATTCATGTACACATATAAACGTGTGCTTGATTCAACATACTGTTAAACATGACATCCCATCCAGGGCATGCATTTTACAAACATTTGTCTCACAAATCCATCTCAAGGGAATAGCAATTTTGATCTTGCAGAAAATTACCTTTTCGCTGAAGATAACAGTGTTGCAGAAGGAAACAGAATACAGTTTAGATTGGGTCAGGACATAAGTAGTGTATTACTGCAGCTGTAGCAGGCAACACAGAGAAGCAATGTGCCATACTCTGCTCATATGAACTCTTTCCAAATGGAACAGTTTATATACCTTTAGGTTATACAATCCATTCTTCACCAGCACCATGGTAAATAACAACAATTTAAATCCTTCCAGTAAAGAGGCTCTAGACAGTCCGCCCAGTTAGGAATAATCCACTTCTTTGTTAACTAGCTCGTGCTGACTGGCAAGACCATTAGATGCAAATGATTTTTAACTAGAGAGGCCTGCAAAAGCCCATGAGTCATTAACTATCTTGCTTCCATGATGGAAACATCTTGCCAGACTTAAACTAAAAAGTTCTCTGAGCCTCCTCTTTCTCCAACCAGCTGCAGAGACAGCAACACAGTTCTCAAGCGGTACCATTTTCTCCAAACTCTGTAATGAGCGATCACCAGCTTTTGTACAGCTGCCACTGCTGAAGACTGGTTTCTGTATGAAAGAGTCACTGACATTTTGCTGTTCTGCCCTGCCAAAGCAAAATCAGAGAGGAGAGGGATATAAGCTTTGGTTCTAAATCTGTATGTCTTTCAGTAATGCAGAAACACTACATTACTGATCTCTCCACCAGTAAACAAGATCATCACCACACATTTTAGGCTGGAGCCAGTAATTTAAAACAAATGCACCTTATTTTCCTAAGGCAAGAATGTGCCTTCCATGCAGGCATTGTTCATCAGTAAAGGAGAGTGCACTTCCTTTTGATCAAGTGCAAGTTATCTGAAACAACAGCCCAAAGTTTTTGGAAGGGCAAAACCAAAACATAGAGGAATCCTATGCATTTCCCTCAGACAATATATCAGATTTCACAGATTTTATTAAGTTTGAGTTTGAATGACCAGAATTTCTGGTCAGAATATGAAAGAAATAATTTTACACCTGGGTTATCCCAGTATGGTTAATTTCTTAATGATATTTCCCTGACTGTGAAGAAAGTTCACTTCTTTGAAGTTTTTAAGGGATAGTAGACTCAGTTTCCTTCCATTTCAGTTGAATTGCCAGCCTGAAACTACAGCCTACCTCTCTAAGCCTCTCTCGAGCTCCCTTCTGCTACAGTTGTAAGGCACACTGCCTTTTGTAACACAAGAGCATCCCTCACATCTACTCTATACACCTTTTCCTTCAGATCTGGGAACGATACATCATGGCCTTATAGGAAGGTGGTTAGATGCTCCAAAATCTACACGTGGATTACTTTGGTATTGCAGTTAATAATCTACGGAAATGTTTTGTTTAAGACTGACTTTTTTATTATTATTATAAACAATGCCAATAATTGTATAGTTAATTAGTTTCCAAGTGTTTGTAGGAGAGAAGGGACAAACAAAAATAATTAACATTTATTCATATCTCATCTAACACAAGCTCTGAAGGATTAACGTACTCTATACTGTTTTAAGTCGGATCTCCTGTACACATTTCATTTCATGTGACTCCTAACAATTCTGGGCATCACTGAATGTGGTATCATCTTTCTCTGTCCTCCCTTCCCACCCTGCTGCCCTCCAAAATTTCTTTGCTGCCTATGGGAAAAATGGTAGGAGAAAGCTTAAGCCTTAAGAAGCTGATCTCATTTTTGAGGAAGTCAGCTTTTGAGTTCCTTACCCAGCTTTACCCATAACAATTCCTGTATCTTTGCCCTATCCATGTTGTCCCTCAACCAGGGTTTAGATTCATGCTTGGTGAGCAGGACCCAGTAAGCACAGAGTGGAGATCTACCTTCTGACCTTTAATGCAGTTCTGTACAAAAAGAGGTGCCAGGTAACAGTTCACAAAGCTAGCACACCACTTCAGAGGAGTTTTGGGGTTTTATGCACTTTACAACAAAGAAACCTTGCTTAATACAGGTCACCTTTCAGTTATCTAAGTAATGCCTTTCTGCACATGCTCTTATTAGTGGCTAGTTCCTTATACAGAGGCCGTCTGACATCATCATGTTAGTTCTCCTTCTAGGGGTGGGATTTTTACCATGCTAATTAGTCTTAGATTACTTTATGATACCTTCCAGGCCACGTTTGGCAACATTTGACCTCTGCGCACTGTCAACAGTCTTTGCTCTTTCCAGATAGCTCAATGAGCACGCAGGAATTTGAAGCCATACTTAGACAACGCGGGGGTCGATGCGCAGGCCGAGACGGAGGAATGAGGAAGTGGCATGACCTGGATGGTGACTGGAAGAAATGCTGCATGAACGGCAGCTGGAAGTCCAGCTGCTGTGAGGCCGATGGAAAACCTTTTTGTGGAAGTACTATGCCCTGGAGCTAGGGGTATAAAAGCCTGCGTATGCTATAAATAGTATCCAGAACACCACCCCGCAGGGCTGGGGGTATAAAAGTCAGTGTGCGCTGTAAACAGATGTGCTATAAATAGAATCCCTAAGGCTATAAAAGTCTGTGTGCTCTCAATAAAGCTGATTCTGGTCGCGCCTTCAACCATGGTCTGTGCCTTCATATGCCGCAAGACTCTGTATAAAGTATTTTTCCTTCCACTAGTTCTAGGGCTCTGGATAATGCAACTAATTCACCTTTCTGTGCTGAGATACTGGGGGGCAATGGGTTTCCTTCCACTATGTCCCAGAGTATCACCATAGCAGTATATCTGATCCTGAGCTGTCCATTACCCATAAAGCTGCTGCCATCAGTGAAATACTCAAGGTCTGCACTAGATACAGGCTTGTCTTAAATAGGCCTGGCTGGCATATGTGTGTTCAGTAATACAATATCCATATCCATATATCCATTCTTCGTCTTGAGGACCACATCCAGAAGCTGCTCAGTAGTGTGTTCTGTTCTACTGTGCGTAGCTGGAAGTTCTCTCTGCATCCTGTGGCACCACTAATATCAACATCCCAAGAAATGAGATTTACCATTATAATTCAGGTGATACAGTTAAGAGCATTAACCATAAAAAAAAGTGAGCATTTAAAGATAAAAGTGATAGCAACTTCCAAGTTGCTGATGCATGGCATAATTTTTTTTAATGTGCAGCCCACATCGGGGATGTGGGTGAGGGAGAGGCTGTGACACCACACAGGAGCACATGCAAACTCTTAGGGTAGTTTGACAACAGGTTTCCCACTGTCTTTGTGTTCTTTTTGGAAATATTTCTACCTACATTTACAAGATCTGAACTGTCTTTGTAATTTGCTAAATCATACTTCCCAAGAAGCCAGGTCTGCAAATATGAGAATGGTTTCAGCATAAAAGCCTAAGGTAAATTCAGGTCTACATGAGAGGATATCCAATTAAATTATTAGGTGAATTTTTGATATATTCTTCTTGTTTCTAAATCCCATTAACACATTTATTGAATACTAAAAGGCAAGGGAAATTCATACATGAAAAGAGCATGAAAAAGACATAGAATTAAAAAATAAGGTTATCAACTAATGGTGGCAAGAGACACAGTAAAACATTAGGAAGACATAAAAATACACGTTTGTGTCAAAGCCCTGGAAAGCAATATGGCAAATATTACTACTACTGAGTAGTTTGAGAATACACAAACCTGGAAGTAAAATGATTGCATGTATGTTTAGTCCTACTTAGTAATTACATTTAAATACAAAACTAGCTAGTTTATCTACGTTAATCAGTCTCTCTCCAGACGGGTGGTTCTCTACTACTGTGTATTTATACTAGAGATTATGGCAACATGCCCTAGGCTAAGATGGCCTTTGAATACCAATAAATAGGTATAATTAGGAATAATTAGAAGACCTTTGGATTTGTTTAAGAGGTCTTCATGGTTAAGTATTTTTGTTTGTTTTATTTTTAAATATAAATTTGTGTTAATCATTTAAAATCATTACAGCCATAAGAGACCCTCTCTAACAATTTATCTGGCATTTTATACTTCCATAAAACACTCCAGGGTGCCCATTACTGTATGGTATCAGCATGCATACTAAACTCAGTATAGGTGAGCTGTGTTTATATTATGCTTCAACAGCACACCCTGGAGTGTCTTATTGCTTAAATGATGGAAAGGTCAAACATTTACAACATACTCTCATGTTTCACAGAACAATTCTATGTTATCATTCCCTGTTACCTCATTCTTTTGGGAAAATTCGTTGCAAGAAAAAATAACACGATTTAATTAAGCCAGGTTTGTTAAAGTGCTAGTATGCAGCATAATCTTGTATTTCTTTTCAGGTAGACAATAAGGTCACGTCCCTTGTATATAGTGTTAGCATAAATTATGTATCAATAGAAAATCCAGTAAAACCTCCAATCAAAAATCTCACTAGATATTATTCTTTTTAAATAAAATAAAAGGATTCAATCTTGCAGAGGCTGTTACACTTACTGCAGAATATATTAAGCCTAAAAAAGCCCAGAGTTGCATTGGGGCAGGGGGAGGGGATAGAATGTTAGGTCAGTATCAGTGTCTCAGTACACATATCAGCTGGTTTAGAACAGAGACCTTCATCCTAAGAACCTCTCTGAGTAACAGCACACTACAGTGGAGGAGAGTAGAAGAACCTGCAGTCAGGATGCATGTAGCATCATTGCTCTGTAAGTTATCCAGAACTGTTTTTCTAGTACTACCCTTTAGTGATAAATATACAAAAGGGAGGTATGTTAGTAGTGTTTCCTCTACTTACTCTGACTCTGATTAATTCAACACACAGCAATTCTATACACTACGAAGTCTGAGACTGCACAAAATATTGTTCCTCCTGAATAGTACTTCATCTTTGATTTGGACTCAGCAATATTTGACTGGTCATACAGGGGTCAACTAGGAAAAACTAAATATGGATTTTGAAAGCAAAGTATTTTTACTCAGCATGCTAAAACCTCTGGTTCTCCTCTCACCCCAGTTCTCATTCCAGAACAATATAAATTTCTCATTATGGAGATGGGATGACGCTTCTGTAGGCACCTGGCATTATCCATCATATGGCACTAAAGCTTTTCTAGAAAGCATCAGATCCTTTTCCTCTGCCTATTTTTCCTGACATTGCAGGAATAATCATGCCAAGATGTCCTGTATCTCTGTCGAAGAATAATTCATGGGAGGTTCCTAAAGAAGGCTGTAGGCATAAACCGCTTCCTGAATGTTACTGAAACAGCCTTTCCTCGCTGCAAGAGAGCAACACCACGTCAGGAATACCACCTCAGTGTGGACTGTAAGATACCTCTGAAGTCTGAATAGCGTTGTAAGAAAGCAATCTACCATTAAAACATAAAATAAAACAAAAGAAATGCACATCCAACTTTAGTTGTTGTCTACAACCCTCCTGGCAGTATCTACTTTGAAAAGCTCTATCAGTTCTGAGTCCCAGTGCTGCTTTTTTTTTTTTTGCTGTTACTGCCTATGGTAGACAAGAGTAGGACCACACTGGAAATATGTGAGTGTGTTGCTAGTAGTGTTGCCAAGCATGTCTGCTGGAATACCTTCAGTAGTGATTCCTTCTGGTTTGTAGAAAAAGTTCCATTTAAAAGTTAAAATAACTATTGGCCCAAATTCCTGAGTAAAGCAGATTTCTTTGCCTCTTTAAGCTTAAATTCAACATGAAAATTTTTTTCACTAACTCTCAGAACCTTTCTCCATCAGAATAGATTTTACAATTTACATCTATTTTATGCAATGGTATTTTCAGTGTTCCATTTATGTGCTGCCATTATTTCTCCTTTTGCTTTTCATGTCTTTTATTAAGTATTTATCTGAAAAGCAATTACAATGTGTGTACACACAGAAGTAGAAAATAAAACAAAAAGCAAAAACTTCACAATTTGACATACGTTTCTGATTCTTCTTTTCACCACAAACTGGGACTTTTCAGGGACACTAGGAATGAACGGCCCACAATTGTTGCTGAAGGCTTTTTAGGACAATAAATTATCAGTATCAGTTTGAAAGTAATTATCAGTAAAACATGTCATCTTTTCAAAGGAAATGTATCCTTTGCCTGGTACACAGAAAATAAAGACATTTTGCTGTTTCTTGTAGTTTTTGTGCCCTATCTGAAGCTTAGGCAGGCTGCTACTACCCTGAGACCACCAGAAACCATAGCTTACCTTCTTCCTGACAGTGTGCTTGCTTCCCAACACATAGGTACAACTAGAAATAAACCAGAGTGTAGGCGCTTCAAACATCATTCACAAAAAAAACCCCAACAGGTATTTATGAATTAGTCTTATAAACATTTTTCTGTAGAGTAAAAATGTATGTGTAGACAAATGTTTACCATTAAATTATTGGGGTTTTTAAATTTTATTTTTGTAAAGTGTAATAAGAAAAAACAACATAGGAAAAGCAAATTTCAGCAGGCCTCCATGTAACAAAACTCAGACCACTCCCTCCTTTTAACACCATATAGGTATTTCTTTGACTCCATAGTTAAAGCTGAGAGCTTCATGTTTTAAAAATCTAGCTCTCACCCTGATTTACTCTGCTTATAAATAAAATGTATCACGAATATGCATTTTTCTTTAAAGTACTTCTTGAAAATTCCCCTGAGTTTATCAATCACTTAAGTCCTTTCTTGCAAATACGCCTTGTGCAATGCTATCAGTGACCCACAAATACACTACAAAATAGGCTTCCAATGCAGAAAAACAATCCCCTCCAAAATTAGGAGTAGAATTTTTAGTATTATTAACATTCCAGAATAAGGCAGTGCTTTAATCATACAAATACATGCTGAAACCTGAACCAGGTAGAAGCATTCTGAACTGTATCAATCATAGTCACATTGCTGTCTTCAAAACAGTCGTATGACCAGCTGTTGTGGATAAGCATGCTTGACAAAGTTTGATTTATCAGCAGTTTATTTATTTATAAATAAGCTGAGATTTATTAATAAAATGAAATAAATCAAAGGCTGATTTTAGCAGCAATTATTATAATAAGTGAGATAGTAAACAGTGACTTAATTACAGGTTTGAGGATGACAAGATTCGCACTAACTTACTACAAGGTATCTCCAACCAAAGCATGTATATGCATAAACACAAAGCATACACAGAAATACTTGCCCAGGGAAGCAGGCAGATAGATGCCCACATTGATAAAAGCAAATGCATAAAATCAAACACCTAGATAGACAGAGGTGGGTAAAAGAGACCAACCTCTTTGATTTTAGAGTAAATACTTAAAATGCACAGGCATTTCTCAAAGGTGGGGTGTTGAGTCTTGAGGAGATGGTCTCGCCCAGGCCTTGCATCTACTCACCGGCAGGCAGTCCTGAGAGGGATCTCAACTCAGGAAAGATGCTGGATGCAGTCCATATATATATATCAATATTTATAGGGTCTGAGATAACTGACTTTTGTCAGGTACTCTTTCATTTCAGCCTAACTTAAGTGTCGCAATATTCTGGCTTGAGCATGCCCAGAGGATACTTAGAGGATCTTGAGGTCCTGGTATATCCCCTCTGGGCCACAACTCAAGCACAAATTACCAGGTCATAAGAGGGTGGACTGATCATCCAAGACAATGAGGGGAGTAGGAGCCAGGTGCACAGAAGGGACACCTCAATGATCTGATCCACTGCAGGAGGCAACTGTCGTTACTGTCACCAGAGAACAGGGGAGCCAGGAACATGAAGGGGGTACCTTAACACCCTGGACATGGCCTTTTGCAACCTGTACTTTTCCTGTGGACCACTGTGTGGCCTAAGGGAGGCGAGTCATACCCTGTATTGAGCAGCCCATGTGCAGGTGGGAAACCACACCACCACATCAACCCTGAACTGTATAAAGTCATGGAAGATGCAGATTTGAGGCTTACATTGAAATCGGTTATACTTTCTTAATTCAACAGGCGAATACGGTCAAAGAATGAAGAGAGGTAGCAGTAAGCTGTAACAGTGCTAACAGAGCTCTGCTAATTGTAATCAAGGTGTAAGTGGCAGTTTTAAGTAATTAAGCCCACATTTTCAAGGCAAATTAGCAAAAAATCTGAAACATCCTTCTTCAGATAAATGACTTTCTTCCTGGAAAGAACTTTAATTCCAAATTTCTACAAACAAACTCATCTTGAAAAATACGTAACAGAAATTGTTTTCTTTTTTTAGATTCTTATAACATTTTCCAAAACATTACCACACTCCCAGAACCTCCCTCGGTATTAAAAGAATACTTACATTTTAACTACATTTAAACTGACCTCTTACTCTGCAGAGGAAATTAGTCTCTCAATTAAGGCACTGTTTAAAAATGCTATGAGAAATTAGACAGCATCAGGAAGTGAGAGGGCAGAGAAAAGAAAAGCCTACCTCTGACACATCTTGCAGAAGATTGGCTAACATCTGCTGAGTGTCACACAGAATCATAGAAAGATGTACATTGGAAAATACCTTAAAGATTATCCAGTGCAACCATTAACTCTACTCTACCAAGTCCACCAGTAAGTCATATTCCCAAGCACCACATCTATATGGCTTTTAAACACATCCAGGGATGGTGACTCAACCACCTCCCAGGGCAGCCTGTTCCAATGCTTGACAACCCTTTCAGTGAAAAAAATTTCATAATGTCCAGTTTACACCTCCCCTGGTGCAGCTTGAGGCCAATCCCTCTTGTTCTATCACTAGTTACTTGTGAGAAGAGATCAGTGCCTCCCTCATTATAACCCCCTTTCAGGTAGTTCTAGAGAGCAATAAGGTCTCCCCTCACCTCCTCTTCTTCAGACTAAACAGCCTCAGTTCCCTCAGCCACTCCTCATAAGACATGTTCTCCAGGCCCTTCACCAGCTTAGTTGCTCTTCTCTGGACTTGCTCCAGCAACAAAATGTCTTCTTTGTACTGAGGTGCCCAAAACTGAACACAGTACTCAAAGTCTCACCTCAGAAATTCCGAGTACAGAGGGAAAATCACCTCCCTGGTCCTGCTTGCCACACTATTTCTAATACAAGCAGTACAGGAAACTATCACCTACCTACTATCAGAGCCAGAGCACTTGCCATGTGAGGAGAGGGTGAGGCTCTGGGGCTTGATCAGCTTGTTTTATACTTTGAATACCCATGAGGAGCTACTAATAAGATGCAGCCATATTTTACAAAGGGGGTAAGTTACACAATCACATAAATAGTAAGGAAATACACAAAAATTGGTAATAAATTTTCTTAGAGGCCTCACCCTAGAACATAGTTCTAAAATAGAAAAAAAAAAAATTAAAAAACCTGATCTGAAAGTTTAGCATGCATTTTTGCATGGAGACACATTGGTCTTTTTTTTTTTAAGGAAGTTTGTATTTTCCCAAAATTATAAAGGTTTTTTTTTCACAGATGAAGCAATGGTACTAGCAAACAGAAGGAAGATGCAATGCAAGAAAACATTCTGCACCATTTTGAACCTCAAGTAGACAGTTTTCTTCATTTTTTTCATCATGCAATTAGTAATGCTCTTCAGATCTTCTTAATTCCAAATCTCTAAGCCAAGTTTATGATTGGTCTTTTAGCTGCTGATATTGCTTTCCTCCTCAATTTATCTGCCTCATCCTTTACTCTCAAAATGTTTTATTCCACCTTATCAAGCCAACTGATGGTTACTGATGCAGCAACCAGTTTTCTCCCTCAATTTCACAGATAATATCAAGAAGGACAGAAAGGAATTACTGTGATGCAAGGACAGAAGAGACATTCAGCTGTCTTGATTTGCTACCAAAGCCATCTGCACTTTTGTTCTGGAGACCAAGTAGTTTATTTCAGAAACAGACCATTCTATTACAAAAGTCTATTTCTAAAAGGTAATCAGTAGGCATCTTCATTGTTTCATGAGGGTTAAAGCTCCAGACCATTGCTTATTATTGTTCTTTTCTCTCTTAGCTCTTTAAAAAATATTCATTTAAATAATGAATTAATACCTTAATATAAGAAGTATTTTTAAAACCATTTTTCATATTTCTAGCAGGAATACAGTAGCTTATGACTATAATATGAACAGCAGAGCACAGAAAGGTCAACCTATCAAAACAAAGTATTTGTGGAAAGTATATTTCATCCTTCTGGTTATAAAATTCACAAAAAAACCAGCATTCAACCCACTTTTAAAGCAAACTACATGTTTTCTGACAGAAACAGGAGTCACCTAAAGCTAGTTCTTTTAGTGGAGCAAGCTTCAACATTGACAATGAGACATTAACATGTACAGTTTCAAACTCTCAGCTCAAAAAAATTACATACTTGGAGATACTTTTGTACTACATGCAGTTCAACTATGCAGAAATGTTTATTCTTGTCCTAGCATGCAATAAAGTTTTTTTTCTCCCCAACTGAAGGGTATTTCACCAAAATCTTGGGGGAGGTGTACAGAGAAACAAACAAACAAAATATTTGTTTTCTACTTATTTTTTGCTGTTGCTGTAGAACATAAAACAGATCCCAAGATAGTCACCCATAGACACCCTAAAGATTTTATTAGAACGAGTATACTTTTGACTTAAATATAGCATACACAATATTTACTCTGAAATGATACAGTTTTTAACCAAGAGAAAAATACAGTGAGTTTATAAGTGCCATAAGAGCTCCCCGTGGAATTCAGGTTTTTGAAACACTTTGTGAATACACAAACATTTAATTTATTGCACTCATAAGACATGCTGAAAAGTACTATGTTTTTTCTACTAGCTTATCAAGAAAATGTTTTGTCACTGGTACTGCCATCAGTCTATGTGAAGCATTAATGCTGACTTAAAAGGACGGTAGTCAGAAAGCTGTGCGAGTTCCCAGCATTCCTAATGACAGATCAAACCCTGAAGTATTTCTTGCACATGGTGAATAATGTGGCAAAGGCATATCAGTAAAAAGGCAGATGAACTAAAAGGAATCTTACAAGCACCATATTCAGGACCCTGAATTTCAGGAAAGCAAAATTTCAGCTCCTCAAGGAACGAGTCAATAGGATGCCCTGGGAAATGGTCCTCAGGGACAAGGGGGCAGAACGGATCTGTCAGATCTTTAAGGACACTTTCCATAGAGCATAAGAGCTCTCAATCCCCAGGTGTAAGAAACCAATCAAGGAAAGGAAGAGACCAGATGACTGAGTTGAGACCTGCTGGTCAACTTAAAAGGCAAGAAAGAGTTGCACAGGCAGTGGAAGCAAGGACAGGTATCTTGGGAAGGGTACAGAGATGCTGCCCAATTGTATAGTGAAGAGGTCAGGAAGGACAGGGCACAGTTGGAGCTGAACTTGGCAAGGGATGCGAAGAATAACAAGAAAGGCTTCTACAGGTATGTCAATGAGAAAAGGAAGGTTAAAGAAAACGTACACCCTGATGAGCAAGACTGGCAAGCTGGTAACAACAGATGAGGAGAAGGCTGAGGTTCTCAACTTTTTTTCCTCGGTTTTCACTGGCAACCTCTCTCTCCACATCTCCCCAGTTAAAAGGTCACAAGGTGGGAACCATGGGACAAAGCCCCTCCCACTGTAACTGAAGATCAGGTTCGCAACCATCTGTAGAACCTGAACACACACAAGTCTATGGGACCAGATGAGATGCATCTGACTCCCAAGGGAATTGGCTGATGTAGTTGCCAAGCCACTCTACACGGTATTTGAAAAGTCCTGGCAGTCAGGTAAAGTCCCTGGTGACTGGAAGAGGGAAATATTGCACCTGTTTTTATAAAGGTTAGAAAGGAGGACACTGGGAAGTAACAACCTGTCAGCCTCACCACTGTGCCTGGGAAGATCATGGAGCAGATTCTCCTAGAAGCTCTTATAAGGCACAAGGAGGACAGAGTGACCAGAGACAGCCAGCATGGCTTCACTAAGGGCAAGTCCTGCCTGACCAATCAAATGGCCTTCTACAATAGAGCGACTGCATTAGTGGACAAGAGAAGAGCTATGGATGTCATCTATCCGGACTTCTGCAAGGCCTTTGACACGGTCACCAACAACACCCTTCTCTCCAAATTGGAGTGATATGGATTTAATGGGTGGACTGTTCAGTGGATAAGGAATTGTTTTAATGGTCACATCCAGAGGGTGGTGGTCAATGTCTCAAAATCCAGATGAAGATTGGAGACACATGGTGTCCCTCAGGGGTCTGTACTGGGGCCAGTACTGTTTAAAATTTTTATCAATGATATAGACAGCAGGACTGAGTGCACCATCAGCAAGTTTGCAGATGACACCAAGCTGAGTGGTGCTGTTGATATACCAGAGGGATGGGATGTCATCCAGAGGAACTTGGACAAGCTGGAGAAGTGGACTCAGGTGAACCTCATGAGGTTCAATAAGACCAAGTGCAGAGTCCTGCACCTGGGTCTGAACAATTCTCATTATCAGTGAGGTGACAGAAAGAAGCTCTGTGGAAAAGGCAGTTCTGGTGGACAAGAAGATGGACATGAGCCAATAATGCGCACTTGCAGCCCAAAAGGCCAACTGCATCCTGGGCTCCATCAAAAGAAGCATGGCCAGCAAGTCAAGGGAGGTAATTCTGCCACTCTGCTCTGGTGAGACCTCACCTGGAGTACTGTGTCCAGCTCTGGAGCCCCAAAGGCAGGAAGGACATGGACCTGATGGAGCGGGTCCAGAGGGCCAGAGAGGAATGAAACACCTCTCCTATGGAGACAGGCTGAGGAAGTTGGGGTTGTTCAGCATGGAAAAGAAAAGGCTCCAGGCTCCAGGGTGACTTTATAGAGGCCTTCCAGTACCTGGAGGGGGCCTACAAGAAAGCTCGAGAGCGGCTGTTTACAAGGGCATGTAGTGATAGGATGAGGGGCAATGGTTTTAAACTAGAGAAGCGTAGACTTAGACTGAACATTAGGAAGAAGTTCTTTACTCTGAGAGTGGTGGAACACTGGAACAGGTTGCCCAGGGAGGTCTAGAGACATTCAGGGTCAGGCTGGATGATGTTCTGAGCAATCTGATCTAGTTAAAGGTGTCCCTGCTTACTGCATAGGGTTGGGCCAGATGACTTCTGGAGATCCCTTCCAACCCAAGGCATTCCATGATTTAGTCTTTTTTAATCTAGTGGAATTTGGTGCTGGACAAAACAAGACTAGAGATTTGTTTTAAATATTTTTTTTCTTCATTCATTAAACTCTGACACCGAACAAAAAATATTTGACTAAGGAAGCCCTGAGTACATACTTGATTTGAACTTGAACTACTCATACATGGTGTGGTATAAACAACAGTGCTAGAGTAGCTAAGATTTGTGTGTCCCCTGTGTTCTCACATATTCCCCCTCTCACCGTCTCCCTGTCTCTTCTGATAAGTGTTTCAGTACATTTATCATTTTAGATCACACATCACCCAGTGAAGCACTGAAACTATCCTATGTCTGATGTGGATTAAGTAAGAGCCTGTGTCAGCAGCATTCCTCATGGGTGAGGGGAAGCAGGGCAGATGTGGCCTGGAGTACCCAACACAGAAGGAGCAGCACTCTCAATTGATGCAAAGACACCAGTAAGCTTCAAGGATTTATTTTACCTAATGAAGGTATCCCCAATTATCTCTTGAAAACTTTGAAATATACACTGAAAGTGCAGGTAAACAATACCCTGGCATATGCATGTGTGTGTGCATGTGTAAAAACAGGGAGAAGAGGGAAAAAGAAAGGATTTTTTTTTTTAAACCTTTTTGGAGGCTTTGTAAGGATGAACATTATACTCCAATAAAATAATGATAATGTAGGACATTGTACTCGGGATTTCATGTGAAATGTTAAAAAACTTGCACCTTTGCACAGTACCCTCCACTGTCTCCCTAAGGTTTAAATATCTACCTGATTAGATACATCCAGTACTCATAAAACCATATGACAGAGAGCTAGCTTTATTTTATTCCAGTAACGGAAGACAACACCCTCCCCTCCAGGGATGGAAAGAATTTAAAAAACATTTCTTTTCAACTTTTCATATATGGAGCACTACCTTTATTTATTCTGTTCCAGAACAGCTTTGGCTACTTTCCTCTTATCTACAGTCATGGTATTTTGATTTAAGTTTAGCACACCTCCTTGATTCCAATATCAACATAAAAGGAATAGCAAGAAAATTTTACATTTGCATATGGGACAGTGAGATTTCAAAGAGCTTGGTATACTTAGCAGTAAATGGATTAAATCCATCTGAAGATGCAAATATTTCTTTTGGAGTATGAAGCTTAAATTCACAGTTTATTTAGGAAACTAGGTTAACTACAGTGATTCTTACTACACTCTAAATTTTCAGCGGTGACATAATATCCCTGTCACACAGAATGTGCCTAATGCACAGAGATTAGGAAAAAAGAAAATAACTTAGTGAATAAATTGGTTTTTTAAATATATTTCTTTTTAAATTGTAAAGTTTTCCTTGTTTTTTTGTTCATTTTTTAATTTGTTTTGTTTTACAACAATGGCTATGTAGAAATAGGCAAATTTAAGAATATATATACAAGCTAGACAAAATTAATTTAACTTCTAAATTCATTATAAAAGCATCTGACACCCTTACTCACTTTTCTTAAAAGAAAATAAATAGAAAAGGTTTTCTTCCCTAAAAGTTGCATGAAAATGTTAAAAACATTAACAAGAATCAGAAGGTACTATTGAGATATTAACTGCAATATGATGAAACTGTTGCTAAATGAAGTCTGAAAATATGAGAAAGCAAAAGGTATTGAAATAATAGTGTATTAGAACTAAAAATATAAAGTTCTTTTTTTCCTATCTGTGGCATGAAAATATAGCTACTAGATACATGTCTGATGCAAATTCAGGGTTGAATAAAGAAGAGCTGCATCAAAAAGAACAAGTCCAAGAGGTATCAATTCTTCACAGTCTGAACAGCCATTTAGCCATCAAAGAAGAGAGTGCTGTATGACGCCTCACGATGCAAACCCTTCTTTTCCCAAGTACTAGAAAGTAAATGCAGTCGCTTGAGCACAGTCGAATTGAAAGCAGGTACAATCATATGAAAGACTGGGGAAAAAATGGCATCACGCACATAATTATGAGAGTGATGGAATCATTTAATTCAGGTGGTATTGAAGTGATAAAGTAGGCAAGTAATCACATCTGACTGACGTGTATTCATAATACCTAAGAGCTGGACAGCAGATTATAACATATAAACAAAGACTTTTGGCAACATAAGTGTTTGTCCTAATTCCTCATTTACTGTGATTCTCTGTTCTTAAATAATTGATTTCCAATGTAATTGATTTTCAAATAATTTGGAGACTCCGGGCAGTATTAGTCAGAAACATATTGCAGGTTAAAATGACTAGCCTAGAAAAGGCTATTGCAGTTTATTTTCATTTTTAGATCTATTCAGAAACACAAACAAATCCTACATGCATTTCCTCTCAGCATTCTGGTTACTAATTTGGAGGTCCGCTATCTGTTTTTTATCATACAGTTAAAATAATTATATAATTCCTTTATTCCCTATGATCCTATTTGGTTGGTATTGGCTTTGTTTGTATTTTGTTTTGCTTTGTTTTTTAAATATAGTATGTATTGTCTCTTGTTTTTCCCTGGTTCCCTTAGGACTCGAGCTTAATGGTCCTCACCAAAAATAAAATGAAGACTTAAGTGTAGACCACAGTATGTATAACTTCTCCCACTGCTCCTTACATTACTTGTCTAAGTTCAGAAGCATGGAAATGAACTGGGTCTGTCAGCTCACTGGTTTCTGATGTAATGTTCGGTAACTAGTTAATAGAGACATTATGTCTTAAGTCCTGAGTAGGTCTCAGATAAGCATTGTGAGCTCCTGAAGCAAAAGCAGATTAAACGAGATACACTTGACTTTTGCTTTGTATTGTGTTTATGTAGCAAGGTTTTTGCTACATAAAAGTGGGGGGGATGACACACGTGTGTTGTGCTGGAGTGGCTTTTGTGAAGAAAGGCCCCTATCAACAGAGGCAGGTCCAGGTGGCTTCAAAACAGACCCACCACTGTCTAAAGCTGCACGTGGTGGCACATCTGTGATAACACATTTAAGAAACGGTACAAAATTCTGTACCGCTGTGAGAAAGCAAAAGCGAGGCAGAGGAGGGGGTACTTCAGATGCTGGAGCAGACCTTCCCCTGCAGCCCCTGAAGAAGATCATGGTGAAGCAGGTTGTCCCCCTGCAGCCCATGAAGGCCCACATCAGAGCATCGTGTGCGAGGGACCCCACACTGGAGAGGAGGAAGACCAGTAGAAGTGAAGTGTTCCTACATTGCTTGGGGAAGGGGAGGAGGTAGAATAGTTAAGAGTCAAGTTGAGCCTGGGAAGAAGGAGGATGGGAAGGAGGTGGTTTTGGTTTTATTTTTATTTGTCACTATCCTACTTTGCTATTAATTTGCAATAAATTAATTTCCCAAGTCAAGTTTGTTTTGCCTATGGTGATAATTAGTAAGTGGCCTCCCTGTCCGTATGTCAATCCACAAGCTTTTTCTTTTTATTTTCTCCACCATCCTGTTGAGGAAGGGGGTTTAACAGAGGGACTTGTTGGGGACCTGTCAGCCAGCCAAGGCTAACCCACCACAGCTTCCCTTGAACCAAGGTACAGAAATACGCATAACAGATGATTGTACATAAACTTTTGTTAACACTGTAATGCCACTAAGTATAAATAATAGGCAACCACAAAAGGACAAACAGGCAGTTGCAGTATAGTTGTCCAAACAAGGTACTGGAAAGCATGCACAGAGTAACATCTGCAAGGTGAGAACAAAGGATGAAAGCAGGTAGGAAAGATTTGTGGTAAAACCAAAATAATCCTACAGAAGGTTGTCTAGTGCAACCAGAATAATCCCACAGAACAAAAAAGAAAAGTGACAGACAAAACCAAAATGAGTCCTGATCCAAAAAACAAAATTAAGATGAGCTATGTCAGAAGCAGATAGATACTCCCAATTTTCCTCTGGGTTGGAGGCTGAGGAACACAAAACAATGGAATGGGAAGGGCGAGGAATAGAAATAGCCCTCAACAGTTCCCTTATTGAGAGCTCTCAACCCTCATTACTTTGATCTCAACAACTAAGACTGTCAAGGATCACAGCCATCAGTGCTGACTTCATGGCATCAACTGCCTGTTGTAGCATAGTCACAGGTAGATAAATTTGAAATGACTACTTGTATTCTATATGGAGTGACACTAATAGATAATGGGTAGAAACTAATTATTAGCAGAGTATATTTTTGATTAATGGCAATCCACTGTTGTTCTAAAATTTGAAACTCACCTGACGTGTCAGTCTTTTAAACACTTTAATGACAGTTATCCCTGGTATGTGTACAGATAGGCATGTATTCAGTCGCAGAAGCTGCACAAATCTGAGAGTATCTATTTTTAAGAATTGAAAAAAAAAAAAAAAAAAAGAGTGCATTCACTGCTGCACTACCTCAAAGACTCAAACCTTTTGATGCATATAGTGTCAATAATTCTTCAGAGATGCCACCCTAAAGGAGAATAACAAGGCGTATCTTTTTCTAGGCAGCAAAAAAAGGGGTTCAGTCGCGACAACTAATTACTGGTTTTGGCACTGGAGCTAGCTGCTGCTTCTAAGTGTATACTGCTGTAAAGATCTCCACATTTCTGTTTTGTAGCTCTCAGTCTAATTAACTGCTTGTGCTTTGGTGATGTATCCCCTTGATTCCCAAGAAAGGTTAACATGCATATGATGAAGTGAATTTTTTCTAGTGTGTCTGATACAACTACAACGGGTCTGAAAAGCAAAGTAGATGTGCAATATTACCCTGTAATACAGCAAACGTGCTAGAAGCAATACAATATATTTATTCCTTTAACATTAAATATGCAGTGTATGCTCTAGCTTTTCTGACAAGCAGATCTTATCGCAGCTTTAGAACGTGTCATATAGGGAAAAAACCCATATTGAAATGTATCCAGTTAAGAGAGCAAGAAGAGGTCTGTCTTTGTGGGGAACAGGGTGTGACACTTGTATTACTGAATACTTGGATCTAAGCACAGATTTTCAATGGCTTGCTTTCTCTACAATTACTCAGGAACTAAAGCCAGTTAAGATCTTTACATTACTTGAGCATTACCACAGATCCTGCTGCAGTGGCTGAACGGTCTACTTGTAGAGGGTTTTTTAGTTATTAACTGGGTCTTTGACTTCATGTTTTTGAGCACTACACCATTCCCAAAAGGGAACTTTAAAGTGTCTTTGGTCCAAGGTATTAAAGTTAGATAAGGGACAGGTAACACGTCACCAATTGCTGAACAGAGTCCAAAGGTCAGGATTTCACCCAGAGAACATCTAGCTAGCCCTAAAAGTTACGGTCAAAAAGTCTCCTGGATTTTAATTCTGTTGTTAAATGTGACTGAGATACTTGGGTACTGAAATGCCAAAGTGCTTTTCTGAAAGAAACAGAAGATCTATGTTTTCTGTACTAATGATAAAATGACAGATAATGCCATATTACTGAAGCAGTTACTCAGTATTTATGGGAATACTAGCTAGATCAAAAAATACCATCATAATATTGAGATACTTAGGATGCTATTTTTTTGCCAGATATCTGTGCATCTATTTGTTAAATCTGTATACATTCTTCTTACAAGAGCAAAGAATGGGAAGTACTGATGTACCTTGTTCCTAAATGAAGCAGTTCTTCTGCTTCTCCCATTCTGCCATCAGCCTTTGGGTTAGAGATGTCATTACAAAGTACAGTGACCTTATATCATGAAAAGAAGTATCCTTAAGTATATCACAATAAACCACAAGGATAAATCTAGTTTGTCTGATGTTGACTAGCTCACCACTTTTCCAAGTGTTTTTACTGATCTCGGGGGGGACAAATTATTCTTTTACAGATACAGAGCTCACACTGATGTCTCAGCTGGTAGTCCTTGTAAGACAAGTACAAAATAGTTACTAGATGATGAGCACAAAGATGATTGGTGGTGGCACAAATGAAGAGTGAAACACTAAGTAAAACTGACCAAACACTGAATAAAAGGTAAAGGAACAAGTCCTGAGAAAACTAGCTAGGGTACCTAACATAAAACTGCCTGAAGTCTGATAGATGGAGGTTTGGCCTTAGCTCAGAAATATTGCTAAGAATTACCACTGTCTACTGGATAGAGTATGAAGTATATAAAAACAAGTCTGTCCAACCCTAAAAATTAAGTTGAAGTAAAATGGTACTATAATTGTATGGTCTGCTCATCATTACTCAAAATAAAAGGCAATTGCACCTTTCCTTGAAAAAAAATGATGTTATATATATATATGTCCAAATCCCTGAAACACTGAGAAAATCCTCCACTAGAAGGATTCTAAAACTAAAATTTTACACCATGCCACACAGGTATTTTAAATGAAACATCACTGCCACAGACAACACTGGAAAATACTTTTTTAGGGGTAGCTTTATCCTGTTTTGCCTTATAGTTTTACTTGTCTCAGCCTACTCATCACTCACTTCCTTAGCTTTGCCATGGAGTCGTTCCGGGAACAAGATATATATGGGAAAAAATTTATTTCTTCTGTGACTTCATTATTAACATCCAATAAATAAAACAGTTGTGTGTTTTGCTGCACTGGAAGTTCCATTAGTTCCCATGAAGAATGCTGTTATGCTTAGCCTTCAGAACTTAAATACGTTTTTCACACGTTATTTGGCTTGCTATTAACTTGTCTTCAGCTTACTACAAGTACCAAGAATAGTAAGAACCACCCCCACATTTTCACAGTACCTATCTATTGACAATTCCATATACCGCTTGGTGCTCCACATTCTCCACAGAAGTTAGTCTTCAAATATTAATTCAAATACTATCAGAATTTCATCTGGGCTATAGCAGAATAATTCATTTAATGAAGTGTGTTCCGGTCATTTCAACCTCAGGTCCTCCACTACATGGTTTCTTTTTATGTGCCTCTTATTTTTTATACTGCTTTCCTCTCTTACCCATATTGCAAAGACATCCTCCCATTACTAAGTCTCTGGAAACTGGATGTAGTACTTTTCTTTGGAAATACATACAATAAGGCATTATGTGGAGTTTCAGAGTTTGTATTATGAATCCCTCTAACTTTATCTCTTATCAGAGGTGTGAAATATTAATGTAAGCTGCCATCTGCTTCCTTGCTACAGTGTCTCCAAAATACCAGTATGCAGAGGAGTATTAGATAAACATTATGAATTTAGCTTTAAAATGTGACAGATGAATGAAATAGATAACTGCAATTAGCTAAAAAAAAAAAAAAAAAGAGAATAAAGATTACAAAGACAAACTTTTAATCTAGTTGAGTTCTTTCATTAAGTATTTCACTGGTACCTCCTAATGTACAAGTTATTCAGATACAATTTTTTTATTTCCTGATTTGCCCATTATTTACACACTGCTTATTATACTAATCCAGAGACCAAGAACTCTTTTCCTTCAAGGCTATGACAGATGTGAGAAGCGTTCCTCTTCTGGATGAGTGGGAACACGCACTCCTGTCTACAAGCCATAATAAAACCAAGAAATTGGCCTTTTACATGTAATAATGGCTGGTATCCTCAATATGAATATTTATGCAGTGCTGCTGTACTCCATATTTAAGTTGTTTTGCTATAAGAAAAACCAGAAAACAGATGGTGGCGCACACAAATGAAGCACAGAAAACCTGTGGATTTTGCAATGTGATTTAAATCTGAGTTCAAAGGTTCTAAACACTGGTACCTTTTAAATAGTTGCTTGCATAGGACTTTGAGCACTTTACTGTGCTAACTTGGCTTGCCCATTAAAACCAACCCACCATCACTATTATTTCCAGAATATAAAATGACAACAAATATTCTCCAAATTGTTTGTTAAATAAACAGTTACATTTCTGAGACTGACAATTCTATTATTAGCTCTGTGGTTTTGTCATTCGACTCCTAACAGATAAATTCCCTCCCTAATACAGCCTTCTAAATACCACAGCTTGACCTACTATAACAAAGATGTGAAACTTTTAGCCATTACTTACTTAAGCATTTCTTACTAAATCATTTAGTAGCTCTTCTGGCCCAAAATACTATATATATGGTGGTATTACTACTCCCTTTCCAGTAGTGAACAAGTCTTACTAATCTGCGTGACTGTAATTTAAATATAAGGCAGCCAGGAATTATAAAAAATCCAGCTAAACTGTAGGGAGTTAAGATAACTGCAAGTTATCACAACCAAAAAAGGGTTGAGATAGATATATAGACAGGAGTTAGTGTATCACAGCTCCTATATATGTAACAGGCTAACTCTTCACCACTAAATTTTACATAAATTAATAAACTTCCAGATTAGTCAATTTACTCAAATCTGAGTAAATACTGAGTTTACTCAAATCTGAGTAAATAATTGAGTTTACTTAAATATGAGTAAACTTAACTCAAGATTAAACATGGTTACTACACTCAATTTTCCATAGAAGTTGGTATTTTCCACCTAGCCTTAACTAATGGAACTAAATGGATTACAAAATGAATTCTCATTTTAATGGAGGCAGAAGGACAGAAAGACCTAAACCAGACTGCTTTTTTTTGTCTAGACTTTCAGAGACAGCTAGATAACTAGAAACAGCTTACATTTTTCTTCTTTTCTATCATGGCTGTTATAATCACATTGAAGAGTACCGAAGCATAACCTTTATTCTTATGAAGTTAATTTAAAATGAAAGCATGAAACATTGAATGGAAAGTCCACGTGATACAGAAAACTGAGCCTTCTTCACTTGAAATTCTTTTAACACTGCAGTAAATCTGAATATTGAGATGATAATTCAGGAGTAATTTTGAAGGTCACAGCTGCATAAAACCCATTAATGGTTGGAAATCATTAAAAGCTTTTCCCTCCAAGGACGTTTCTAGTTTTACAGTATAAGTCATATGGAGATGAGACAGGTAGTCAACTATTCTCTCTAGCTACAAATGAAACAAACAAAGCAGTAAAGATACTCAACTGCAGTTATTTTTGAGAAAATATTATAATGTCCTTAGTGTTAGAAAAGATAGATCTATTTTCACAGGTACAAACCAGGAATCACACCAACTCCTCTGACTGCTTTCCAATAAACTGTAGTTTCTCTGAACATACTTTCAGCCACCTACCACGTGCTGCACAGGTAATCTAATAAAAAATATGAATAATTATTTGTCTTGCATCATTAAAATGAAATTTAATAAGATTGAAACTGAGCTTTGGTGCTGTCTACTCTGAAGTAAAAAAATCACATCACTGAAGAATTAGAGCCATGATAAACATAGAAGGATGAAATAATACTGAATGTTCAGTGCGATACGGGTCTCTGTGAATAAAGAATCAGTTTTCCTGCAGTTCTCAAAGGGTAACAAGTCTCTAAACCAGCACTGTTCAAACTCTATAGAGGAAGATCTCAAATAATCATCAGGAGTGTTAAAATAGCGTAACTGTTACCACCTTTCTTACTGATCAGTTCTCCCCATAAACTTCCCTTATACAGTGTGGAAAGGTTAAACAGCTTGCCATTGCTCCAGTAGTCACTAGATGTCAACAGAGTCTAACAATCTAACACACTTTGTTTTATATTTTAAATGAGGTGCAAAGTAATAGATCTGAGGCTGTCTTTGTTATGTGCATTTGTATTGATATATGTTTAAGCAAATGTATTCTGCTTGGCTCCATACAAAATCCAATCCAATCCATCCAAAATCCAATCAACCTAATGTAGGGGAAGAATTGTAATAATACACACACACACCACTGCCAAGTTTATACATGCGCATGTAGCTAATCATGTTGTAAATATAACTTTTGAGGTATCATCTAAATTCCCAGCAGGTGTCAAAAGAAGCTGATATTCCTTACCTGGATGAGAATTAAACCAGACTACATGCTTTCATTTGACTGTGAAAAGGCTAGGATAATTCTTCCTTCTCCCAGTTTAAGATCTGTGTGATTTTATGCAATAAAAGCCATTGAGAAGAGCTGTGGTAGATCTGCCATGACCTACATAGCATATGCAAATGGGACACTTTCACTTTCCATGCTTTCTTCCTTGAGCATCCTGATTCTTTATGACACATTTGTGTCTTGCTGGAGTACCTTTGTCTACTCTGACTTGAGAGACAGATCTGAAGCTTATTTTTACTTTTGTGCTAAACAGGGAAGCTGGAAGGAAGAGAAATAGAATTTTCCCTATGAGAAATAAAAAAAAAGTTGAGCACTCCTTCATTCTGGCAGGAAAGGAGAGGCTTAAACTTACACTGCCAAGAACTAGAAAATTAATGACCCTTTTTCTCTTTGAAGTTCACTGGCCTAAATATCAAGTTGAGCATTCAGTCTGATAACAACCTCTCTCTCACAATTGCACCAGTTTAAGTGATAACAAACCATTCCACATCTAGCTCATATCAACAGATGCCTCAACTGTTTATCAGCCAAAACAAGGAGGCCCCAAAACCCACTCAGTACATGTCCTAGTTTGAATCTCCCTCCCCATTTTGATGGCTTCTTTTTAACGCATTCAGATTCTGAACAAAATTATTCCTCCCTATAACAGATCAAGTTCCAGATAGGAAAACTTGCCAGTCTTTAATGTTTAGTATTTCTAGACCCACTTTTAACTGTGCAATTACTAAATAAGAAACCTTAAACAATTCTGTAATACTTCTCAAATCAGCGTTATCACTCTGGTAGTCAACCAAGTATTCATACCACAGCTGTTCCACAGAACTGCTGATTAGAAATGCTGCAATCCAAATTGTCTAAATGCTATTCATTTTGATCAAAAATGCTATGGTATATGAGGCTTGCTTTTATTTATGAAAGCATTAACATACGCACGCTTTCCATTTACTGTTAAATAGTTCAGTCCTTGGAAAATTTGTGATTTTTTTTCCACATCTAAATAAAGCCAACTAGGAATGATAGGTTGTCTAAACCAAACATGTGTCTTTCAAACAATGAGTGAAAATATGAGTCCTAGATTTCTTTCCTTCTGGACTTTTGAATAGGCAGATATAGTATCTTAACAGATGCATATGATGTACTTCAGAAGAAACCCCCATTTCTTTCTTTCTTTCTCAGTTGCTGAAGCAACTATTTCATTTTTTTAATTTCTTTGGAATAGCAACACATGTATGCATAGAATAAGCACCATAACTCTAGTGCAGATGTCAGGAAAAAAACCTCACCTGTAACTTAGAATAGAAAAAAAAAAAAATTGCTTCAAATCTACTGATCTATCAGATGCTTTTCTTCTTTCATAGTAAGTATTGATGAATTTTAAAATCAGGAAAGTCAACTTAAAATACAAGGGGGAAAAAAAGACTGATGACAAAGTGGAATATAAAGATTCAAAGGTCTTGCTTTTGTTCTCTGAAATTCTTACAAATTATTTTCAGTTTAGATTTGGAATTAAAATGTTAAACTGGTACAATGTATTAAAATTGACACAGAGAAAATAACTATTTCTCAGTCTCATCTATTCTGGCTTTTAAAGCATTCCATTTGTTTCTAAAAGTTCAACAGCATTCAGTTATCTGACTACTTTTGCTATCATCAGCATTACAGGAGAGACAGCTCTATTGGTTCTCCTCTCTTGTACTGTTCTGAGCTCACACTAATTGGTCTTTTTTTGCTCTTTGGTCCATTTCAGCTGAGGTAAATAAAAAAAAAAAATATGAACAGCACTCCTCCCACTCACCCCCTAAAATCAAATTATTTGCACTGACATGCTACTGGATGCTTTGATATGTATTCAGAAGATGCTTCCATGCAAAATTACTTTAAGATAATGCCAAGTATCAGATTTTGAAAGCTTAGACTAAAATATGTGAGAAAAAAAAAATTACAGTTTGAAACTGCATCCGATGGGAAGACATCTATTTCAGCAGTTTAGCTACAGAGTGCCCTTGAAGAAGTTAAAAACACTTTATGGTGCTTTGGATTTTTTCAAATTATAACTAAATATGCATTTGTTTGGAAGTTGCACCTCAAGATTACAAGTACCAAATTTTTTTGTTGCTGTTTGTTGTGGGGTTTTTTAAAGTTAGATTCCCACAAACTAGAAGAGTTTCAAGATAAAGGAATTTGGAATTCCTCGCTGTACTGCTGCATTTGCTTTAGCACCACTGAAGGTTTTAACAATGTCTAAGCAGCTTTCCAGAACACACATTGATTCCAGAACGAGATACCACTGATAATTACAGCACAAGAGATTAACTGCCCAAAGAGGAAATGGGAAGGTGTGACAGAGGGGAAGAAAAGCCAAAGTAAACTCAATAGAAACAAAGAAACATCCTAAAAAGCCTCTTAAAACAGAACAGCATGAAGAATGAATCTATTTAAGTATCCAGATGATGATGACAGGAATGGGAAGAAGGGGAAAGGAAGCAGTGATGGAAAACAGTGGTTACTGCAGCAACTGATCTCTGCCAAAGACTACAGAACATTTATCCCTTTAATGAAAAGCTGACAAATATAGAAGGTTACCGTCAACATCTCCTACCTGCTATATTTTGTACTCCTACACCAGAAGAAGAACCTTGATCTTGCCAGATGGAAGGGCAAAGCTGTTACTAATGTAGGTTCTGCTTCAGAGGCAGCTGCACCACCAGAAAAAGAAGGCCACTCTGGACTGAAATTCAGTTGCTCTTTGTTAACTCTTCCACAGTAACACAGCTGGTCAGAGCCCTGGCAAGCTGAGAAAGTAAGATCCATTGGTGTATATATACATACATGCATGTATATTTGTACATATGTGTATATATGTTTATACATAATATTTTTCCACTTACACATTTCCCTACAGCAAAGGCCTTGCTTGATGTTGGTAAACTTCTCTCCAAGGCATAATTTCTATCTTCAAACAGTCACAAACAAAATTATTGTTCTGCTTTTTGTGTTCACACAAGAGGAAAAGCAGAGTGGATTATAAATGCCCTTACATATCCATAAGAATAGATGGCACAGGATGAGCTCTATGAATCCTGTCTCCTGTTTCAGCGCACCTCTCTACATCACTAGACTGCATGTGATTTTACAATTTCTGTACATCATTTCTGAATGACCAAGGCTGGCAGAGCAAATTTAATTTTTATATGTATTAACTATTTTGTGCACGCCAATCAAACCATGAAGTAAGCAGGACAAAGACAATATTATTTTAATTATATAGTAAAAGACTAATTTTATAATCATGTAAAATGGCTATATTTCTCAAAGAGATGAATAGCATTGTATAATCTGTAGCAATTAGTTTCATCAGGCAATAAACTTTTCATCAGCAATATGGCAGACAGTAAATTATACCAGGAATATGGCTTTGGAGAATTACAGGTTAACATATACAGCGTGAAAAACGCAATCCATATGTATCTTCTCCAGCCTGTCTGAGAACCACCACGTAAAATAGCTTGCAACGGATCATACAGTGAATCTTTTACAGGCACAGTATCTGTAAACATACCCTACATTTATTGTTGTGAATATTAACAAATATAACCGGGAATGTTTGTCTTTTTCTCCTCCACTGTACTAGTGGCCTCAGTGCATATGAACTACAAAGTAGTGAAGGCACAATGCTGGAAGGTGTTAAACAACCCTCCACTCCCCCATCCCCCCTCCTTCCCTTTCCACATTGCTTCGCACTATTAATAAACAGGTCTGAAAAAGGTCTAGACAGCCTTCCAAGAAGAAAACTTTTGACATCCTAGTACACATCACATGGAAAGACAATGCAGTCGTATCAGCAGAAAAAAATTATCTGTCAAAAAAAGCCATCTACATTGGCATAAGGTCTGATAGAACTTCTGTATCAACAAATTACAATCCTTACAGTGTAGATAAAATGCCTCTCTTCAATCACTGCTATTCTCAAACTGTCATGTTTTGAGCTGAGATTTTTCCCTGTAAAACTTCCTGAAAATTAGCTTATAAAATTATGCAACTGCTTTACTTTAGTGGTTGATTGAAACAGTTACATGGACAAGTGAACTTC
>JAAGNO010028772.1:0-19801 GCA_033439905.1 Ceryle rudis
CACTCTTTCGAGTTTCCCCTGTTTTTCTCTGAGCCTTTTTTTTTTTTTTTTTTTTTTTTTTTTTTTTTTTTAATAGTACTCATCTGCCTGCCTTATTTCTTCAAAATCTACCTTTTGAGGGTCGTTTTTGCTTTCCTTAACATTTCCCATGATCAGCTGAAATTATATACTATTCGTATTTGCAAAAAAATGAAAGCAGATGTATTTTTTCAACAGGGCAAGATAAGGGTATTATCTCTAATATGCCTGGAAGACAGCAGCTGAATGTCCAAAAATCACATTGTTCTGTTTTGCTGTTATATCTCATTGCAAATTCATATTACGAGAGAGCACTGGCGAAATTACAATGCAGTAGATCCAGATATCATGTCAAGGAAGAATTGCTTTGTAGTTAGGGTAACTTAACCTCTCTGCCTTTTTTTTCAAGTATTCTTAGGGTTGTTGCAAGATTCAGTATAAAAGTAATTTAAATAAGTTTCTTACTGGGTACTCAAAGGAATTGTTTGGGAGGAAAGAAAAGCAAGTATCAACTCTGTTTCATGCCCGTTTCAGTTTAAGGAGAAGGTGGAGAAGAAGGAGAGAAAGCACATCAGGAAGGAATAAATGAAACCAGGGCAAGGGAGAAGACATTTGATTTCTTTGGTATTTTATCTTTTCTCTGACTTACTGGTTTCTAATCTTGTACAGGACTTACTGTCTTGAATTTTCTGATATATGGGCTGAGCTTTAAAAAAATAGCTAACAGAGGCATTTGATTTATTGATACATATCCATGTACCTGAATGCACCCCTAATGTTCCTGTTTTAAGCTGTCAGCTTGTTCTGTTCTTAAAACAACATTTCACATTGTGTCCTAAATCTCCATGTATCACAGAGCTTTGCTGAAGACTGACACTGCTGTGGATTGTGTTACTGTATTCTAGGGGAATTATTTGCCTAAAAACCCACACTTCAGTTATTCTTGAGACAGGACTGTAACCTTATAGGCAAAATGCTGACTTTTGTAAAAAGGAAAAGAAACTGACAGTCAGCTTGCCAGAGTATGTTGAACATGCATATTTAATGTCACTCCAAAGCATAGATTAGAAAATTGTTTGTATATTTCATAAATGTTAGTAGAAATTGATTAAAGCAATTGATTGTACCCTGTGCAAGGAAGTATTTATGGTCATTACATTAATGCCAAAAAGCACCTGTCAGCTTCAGAAAGGGCATCTGCTGATTTGTTGACAGGCAATTTCAAGTTCTCTTTTTAGAGAAACCCATATTAAAGACTTCCTTGAACTAGCTGATCTTTAACAGATAGTTCCTTTTTTTCCAGATGCTGAAATGCAATTTTAGATACATCATGTGGTGTTTTCTTGATTTGTTTAAAATCCTTGCTGAGAGATGCTGAAACAGTCATTCTGCGTATGATGTCTGTTACGCTGTCCCTTCCTATCCACGAATGCAGTTAAGCTGTCAGCTGACTGCTGAAGCTACATTTACATGCACCTTCCTGCTCACAATGTATTCCCTTATATCTGCTCTGTTTAAAAGAAAATAGTCTTAAAACGTGTTTAGTGGGACCTGCTAGATTCTGCATTGGATCATTCAGCAGAGAACTTCAGTGTTTTAGTGTTAAGCAGTTTCCCTCTTTTGGGATTGCTGTGAGATCTGTGGAATTGTAGCAGTTTGATACAGAAAGAAGAAAAGGAAATAAATCCCCCTCCAGAGCAAGACTGACTACAGAACTGAGGGTGTTACTGCAGAAACTGGACAAAGGGACTAGAAGAAGTCTCTTAACCGAACGGCAGTGTTGCTCCCTTGAATTAGTCTAGTGTATGTTGGCCTTCTCATGGCCCCTCCTTAAATGTCTAATACATCCTGGGTTTAGAATATATTGCAGTATTAGGTGTTCAGTGGCCAGGCTTACTTTGTCAGAAAAATAGATGAGGCACGTTTTGGATAATGATGTTCTGTGTTGAGGTAGAGTGTGTCCCTGCCTCTAGATGATTCAGACATTTGTTACATTTTCTGACTTCCTGCTTCTGCGTCTTCTGGGCTATGGGTAGTACAGATTGCTTTTGTTTTATAGTCTTAGCTAATGCGTTTGCAAATTGCAATGAAAGAATCTCAGAAAATTACGCTATACATCAGCTGAGACAGAACAAATGTTTTTTCCCTTCAAACTGCTCCAGTGTGCTATTTGAGTGCAAATCAGTAGTTTTTATGAAGTGGCTAAAGTTTGGTCTGAATAAGCTATATTTCAGAGACACTAATAAGCAAAAATTAAACAGGTTTCCTCAGGATGGATAGGAAGATTAAATTACAGGGTAGTTTATGTTAACATTTGGTTCTACAAAGAGAGAAAATATTGCGATGTGGAAGACTTAGCTTTATTAGCAATAGTAGCCCAATTAAAATATTTGCTGTATGGGGTTTTTAGGGACTTCATATAGACCTTTCTTGAATTTTCCTGGATTCAGAGATGCTAACTTTAAATGTGAAACATGAGATGGTAATTACAAGATAATTATTTGATTTTTACTAAATAAACATTTTCATTAGATTCCTTCTGGCAATATCTAGCTGAGGAAGTTGATTTTATAGCCAAATACGATATCAGGATGTCTTTTCTTTACTCAGCTATGTAAGGAACAATAACGATTACTATCTCTTTTAGTGTTCCTAGCCATCTGTACCTTGACACTCTGCAATGTCTGATGTGCTACTTTTTGATTAGGCTACCAGATTTGCTGAATGTGGACTTGATGCTTCCCTTTTTTCCTTTCATGTAGACTTCCAAACCCACCACTTGTCTTTTATCCTGCTTTTTGTAATATCTTTGCATGTAATCTGCAAGGATTGGCTGTTAAGCTCTTCTGTCACAGCCCAGGGTGACACATGTGATTAAAAGGTCTACCTGAATTCCCCAGTCTCTAGGTTTTTGCTTGCAGTTTCAAGATGAAAAAAGTCACAGTGCTTCAAAGTTTCATCTCTAGGACTGCAAAATCAAGTGCATTTGTCAGGCATGTGCACAGACTGTGTAAAGAAATGTTTTAAGATACTGAAATAATTTATCTCTAGATGATGTTACACAATTATGAAGTTAGACCCAAGTCCCTGCAGCAGCAGACTAGTTAAAACTTTTACTGTGCTTCCATATGCATGGAGTTGAAATTTACTTTAGATAACAGCCCTCCCCAATTTGTTGGCCAAGGAAGGAAGCCAAGGTGGCCGGGTAGTATGCACTGCTAACTATGGAAAGTAGCATGACTTAGCCACATTACACGGACACGTCACCTGCACTTGGTTTAAGACCTCTGATGACAATTCTCGGCCTTGCACAGGCAGCCAGGCTGATGACCATTTATCTCAGGGATATGAGACATTTCTACTGAACTGTACAGCTGCTGCTTTCACTTTTTTTCACTTTTTGTTTCTTTAGATCTTTATACCATAGAACCATAACTTAGCAAAATATAATTTTTAACAATTGTTCAAGGTTTTTTTGACTAAGCGTAAGGAGGGCTAATAATCTAATATGCTGAGGAGAACATATAACATAAAGATGAATTCATATGTTCAAACAGACTTTGTGATGTTTATATAACAGACTCACAATATCAATCCATTTTTTCACAAATGTATCAAAGAAAGTATATATATAGCACAATAGCACAGATAATATTTTAACATAAAAAAATAGAAGGCTGCAAAGATTTTTGGATTTTCACCTAATTGCTCACGTTGTTGTCATTCTAATTGTCTATCCACAAGGTCCTAAATTATTTTCACTGATGACAGTATAATTGTTTGCTTGCTATTTGTTTGTGATAAAGTTAATTTAATGGTAAACCATACTAGAGTGATTAGAAATGTATTTTTGGGGGAAATGAATTAATAAAGTGGTTTATGTTGTGACTGGAAAGAAATCTTTAAAATCTTCAAGTATGCTTACTTTACTTAGTGAGCCTATTGTTAATAAATTCTACTATCAGTAGAAAAGACCATCTCTTTCCAGTTTGGTTATTTTTGAGTTTTTCATTCTTTGCTGCTGCTGACTACAATGTACAATGTATCATCTCTTCTGGTAAAGAAAAATCTTCATTTAAGTTGATGTCATTTCATTCCCTTATTAGTTTCTTATGGCGTTCAGCTTAAATGAAAAGCCAACTGTGACCAGGAGAGTAGTGAAATTTCCCATGAAAGCTCAAAACAGTAGTCTTGGGATACAAAGGCACCAGGTAGAGCTGAGAGCAGTTGGTGTAGAAGAAAGGATGTTGCATGGTGGGCACAGAGCAAGCAACATTAAAATGACTGAGAGATTATGGATAGCAGCTTTGGAAATTGATGTACCTGTTCTTATAGGATTTATTTTCCTGCTTACCAGAAATCTGAGCAGAATGTAGGCCATTTCTTCTTGGATTAGTGAAGGAAGGGGTAGGCACCAACTCATTTTTGGCCATATTTAGACTTGGTAGACTTTCACATTTCTTATTAATAATTTTTGTAGAATTAAAATAGCAGCATGAATCAAACTTACATTATATAAGAGAAAAGTATCGGCTGATATTATACCAAAGGTGAGTTACCAACTTTTAGTGTACATATCGAGGTGTACCTTGGAAAATATCTGTTTAGGATATACTTTTACTCAAATCTTACCTGTGAAGGGAGGTCTTTAAATGGCCAGCAAATACTGAAGTTGTTGCCACTGCGAGTTTCTTTAGGGTAATATAGAAAGGTTATTAGTGCAAGTCCATAGTTTCCATTGCTTAATCTGCTAAGGTGCTGATACTCAGTATCAGGTTTCATGGGTGAATTGCTTGCCCACATTAGTGCATTTTTGCAAAGTTGAATTGATAAATAAATTTAAAAACCCTCATACAAAACTTCCAGAACAAAAAGATCAGCAGCATTATGTAATGTGTAATCACTTCCTGCAATGGATATCGCAGCAAGTTCTTTCGGCCTGTAATAAAAGCAATTAGATTTTAAATCTCTAAACACTGGAATTCAGCCGAGTGTGTATCAAAGGCACTGAAGTTCTTCAAAATGTTTACAGTTAGATGGCTTGTGTTAGTTCCATTAAATACACCAGCTATTAATACAAAGATCTATGTTATCTTTCTAGGAAGGATTTGGGAAACTGATTAAAAACCTTCACTGTGCATCTAAATAAATCTTGGTCTATAGCTGAAATAAGCAATTTAAATATGACTTCTGAAACCAGTTTTGCTAAGAATTTATTTTCTTGTCATTTCATATAATCCAAGAAGTATATTCTAAATAGTGTTATGAAGCAACTTGTGGAGAACTGGATTTCTTTTTTCTAATATGACTCAGAAAATAATGGTAGCTCTATATCTTTTTGTCTAGGAAAGGCTGAAAATGTTCAGAATTAAATTTGATGAAATGATAGGTGCTTCAGCTGAAGCCTTGAAAACTTTCACTTAGGAAAATGAAGTTGAACTTTGATATCTAAAGTTTTTAGGGCTTTTTATTACTAATAAATGTTAGTAGTATTCTCGTGTTCATATTTGGAAATAAAAAAAATGTAGGCTTCATATAAAGTTTGAAAATTTTAGTTTTCTAAGAAAATGGCAAATCACAAATCAGAAATGACAAGCTACGTACTGTGAAGATTCTTCCTATAGCAGCTCCACGGTTACTACATGACAGATGCAGCATAGTGGTTGAAGTGTCTCTATATAGTGTGAACATATCCAACTTGTCTACTTTAATGGTCCCTCATATGCAAAGATTTCCCATGAGTCTGTGCTACATTTGGTGTACATCTACGTCTGTGGCACATCTGACATTTCATTTATGCATCAGAAGTACTGTAGTTTCACTGTGAAATGGGTGTCAGTATAGAAAGAGCCATATATTGTCCTGGACAGATACTACAGGGAATGCTAGTGCTGCTCAAAATTCTGATAACCCTTTGGCATTTCTTCATATGGCAAATAATTGCTATAAGAACAGAAGCTGAAGGTGATTCAGATACCAATTAGTGATTCTATTGTCACTGGCTGTATTATCACCATTAATAGGTTTTCTTTCATGAAAAAAAGAATCCTTTAGTGCCCACTGATTCATATGATTGTTTATTGATCATGAAGTTATGATACTGGCCAAAGTGTGGCTGATTGAAATACCAGAGTGGATGGCTCTTTTAACATCAAGCCAAGATAAAGCAGAAGCTGGAAAGGTCTGTTGATGAGCAACAGGAGATCTGAATTCACCAGGACTGAGAACTGAAGGCAGCAAGCCACATTCTGGGCAGTGCTAGAAGAAACGGAAGCTGAGAATGTGAGAAGTATCACATAGCTGTGAGACAGATGCAGGGGCACTTGAACAGCTAGCACTTACTGAGGGTTAGTAGCTACTCCTTAGCCTGTGTATGCATTGTGTGTGGCAGAAACACAGTATGCCAGATGGAGGTGTGGAGTATAAGCAAGAGAGAACTAGCCAGTTTCCTGTGGAAAAAAGACCACAGAGTCTCTCCTGGAGCTGAAATCCTTGGATCTTTAAGCTGCTAAGAATTAAAATTTTGAGGAAGCTATGACCAAGCATCATCTTTAAGCATTAGACAACAGGTAACTGAATACAAGTGAACAGAGGCCCAAAAAATCAGCTTAATTCCTAGTATTGTAAAAGGTATTCCCATAGAAAAATTCTGTAATAAGCAGAGTCCTTTACTAAGTGGAGAAAAGGCTAAGCTGAAAACTGTGTTCAACTTTAACCAGATGGGTCACAGGATGGGGATGTTTGAGCCACAGACTGAATGAGCAGAGGAGGCATGGTCTAGATACTGTTTTTACCACTAGTGGTGTCCTGGTTTGAGTGAGAGCAGAACTAATTCTGTTCAGTGATTTTACTTTTCAGCTCAGTTCTTCTGACTAACTGCACTTTCTGAAGTCAGCAGCCTGTTTTCACAGACAGTGTCTGCGGCTGGCAGTGCTAACACCCCAAGGTTAGAGTTACTACCAAGGATTGGTGTGCAGACCAAGGCTGGATCTTGTGTACCACATTGTGGGGTGCAGAAAAGTGAAAGGCCGCACCTGCAGGGAGGAGCAGGCAGGGCAGGTGACCCCAAACTGATCAACAAGGTGTTCCAGCCCATATACATCATATTCAATATAAAGCTGAGGCATCTGGAGGATCTGTTGCTCTTCTCCCCTCTTGGACTGCTTTGCCAGCTTTGTTTGGCTTGTCTCAGGTCCTCTTTTGGTTCCTTCCTTGAAGCATCCAAGGAGGACTCTGTCTGTTCTGCCTTCGATCCCAGTCGGTGTGTTCCTGAATCCGGTACCAGAATTCAGCTCCTGAACAAAGCTCCTATCTGCTGTGGGGCCCAGTCTGGGACCTCCTGGTGCCTGCTCCACAGCATCATTGGTGACAGTGATGTAATTACCATGAGGGGGGTTGGGTTCAGTACTGGTTTTGTATATATTTGTATATATTCCATATTATTTCGATTTTCATTCAAGCTGTTCTAGTTTCCTTTTCTAATCGCTAAGTCTCTCTCCCTTATTCCCTTTCTCTTCCCCTTTGGGGAGGGAGGAGAGTTAACAGGGAGCATCTGTTAAAGGTCTGAGGGGCTGCCCTGACCCTAAACCATGACAAGTAGCCACAGTGACACTGCATTTGTGTTCCGCTAAATTGTGGGCTGAAATATTTAAATATTGTATGTCAAGACCTAAAAAAAGCTTGCAAGCTAGTTAATACCTGTAAACTTAAGCGATTAGTGCCTGTAAACTTAAATGGCTATCCAAATGACTGCTCCCCTATATAGGTACTGTCTTTACATACTGTGCTGAATCAATGCTTATGTGTATAAATGAAGCTGGGAGAATTTCCCCTACCCCACCAGGAAGCGTGTAGTAAAAGCAATGTCTTTCCTTTTTCATTTTGTTGCTGTAAATTTCTTCCTTGTCTTAAAAAATGGCTCCTTGTCTTTGTTTCTTTTTTTTCTCTTTCATTTCCCGTTTCAATAGTTTATTTTGGTTTGGTTTTTTTTCCCCCCTTATGAAAACTAGCAGCATGCATCTGTATTCATCCATTTCCACAAACATACTCCCTGTCCTGGTTTTTCCTCCTAGTTTTGAGAGGACAGAGGATCTGGTAACCAGCTCCTACAGGAAGAAGTTTGCTATCTCTCTTCTCTGTTCACTGATACCTACTTACAGGCTTTTTTAAAAGCTTAAAGCTGTTTGGACTGTTGCAGTCCAAAATGTGAGAGCTGGTGGGTTCACTGTGTTAATTGCATTCTGTATACACTCTGGGAGGTTTTCCAGAAAAGTAGGTCCATAGAAGCTTAGCTTTCCTCACACTGTTCCCTTATCAGACTTTGAATGAAAATTGCAATAAAGATGACAATAAGTAGGGGGGGGGTTTGTCCATTTTGCTTATTTGCTAGAGAACTTTTTATTCTGGATTTCGATTTACAGAACATCAAAGACTGCTGAGCTTCCTTTTATTCATTGTTCTGCAACTCACTTTTTTGTGCACTGTCACCTTCACTGTGATATGTGTACCTCATTATAAAATACTGTGTATATTGGTTTTTTACTCTCCTGTACTGTTCCCTATCATTTACTGTCAGGGAGGCAGGGTGATGAGTGTAAGGGATAGAATGCCGCTATCTAATAATGTATTAGATGACATGGTAACTTAGAGAAGCACTATTTAGGGATTGTTTGTTATTTGGTTTTGGGTGGTTTTTTGTGGAGATATATTTAAACTTAGTTTTGCTTTATTACAGGCCTGAATTCGGCCAGTAATGACCTCAATAGTGCCTGTTTTAATGTAATCCCTGCTTGCTGACTGCTGTTCCAAGAATAAAAATTTAAGCCAAAAGATTTAATGAAATCCTTTGGGATTAGTACTCACTGGGCTGGGGAAATTGCATATCAACCTTTTCTCTGTACTCTAACCATACGGTTTGGTATTTGAATAGGAGGGTGTCCAAGAGAGAGAACTCTGAGTTCATCAATAATTTACATTTTGGTTAGTTACAAACCTGGTATTTGGGATTCTGTTGCCATAGCAATCCATCTGGGCCTGAACGGATAGTGTTTTAAGTGGTGGTTGTATAGGGATTCACAGTGTGTGCTTTAAATCCCTTCTAAACTAATCCTCAGATCTGTTCTGTGACTTGAGGCTTCAACAAAATCAATGTTACTCACAGTAAAAAGTTTATGATGAGCAAATTAAGCCCATAAAATATTGGAATATGCATATGATTAAAGACTGTAAAGTTCATAATATTTGACAATTTCTGTTTCAATATCTGAAGCAGTTAATAAATGCCCACAACTCTGGGTTGGGTTTTTTTCCAAAATACATTTAAATTGTTGCACATTATGCAGCTAGAAATTTTCCAGACTCTGTACTGATTATTAGCTAATTTCAACTCCATAATCGAATGCTAGTCTCATTTTCCCAGATGTCAGTTCTATGTTTTACAGGATGTCAGTCTATTCATAATACTGTATAACTTCCACTTTCAATTAATCTGATTTTCTCTTTTATTTATAATTCTAAAGCAGAGAATAAAGCTGGAAATTCCCGTTTTCATTTCTAACACTACTGGAGTTCAGTAAATTCAATAGGCTAAACACCAGCTGCTTTTTATATGCAGTTTGGTTTATATTTTCTCATTTTGCCAATCAAAAATTTAAAATGGTTTATTCAAAACCTCCCAGGTATGCCACACAGAGGGATGACCTCAGGTCTGAAAGATCAATAAACTCCTCAGCAAACGTAGGATAAGTTTTTGCTCTGTCAAAACCAAACCTCCCTGAAACTGATTTCCTGTGGTTTTAGTTCTTCAAAATGTTGTCCAGTTGTTCTCTCAAAATGTCACTAAACCTTAATGACATTGTATTAGCAGGTTTTTTTTTATTCCAGAGTACAGAGGATGAGTTTGCAAAATTATTTCTTAATGTTTAAAAGGAAAGAAAAATATTCAAATAACAGCCGTATGCTGTATTAATGAGTATTTAGCCCATAATCCTAAACAGACAAAAATTGTTTCTTCATGGAGTTTGTAAAAGATCACACGGTTCTTCCTGGCTGTAAAAATAGTAACAGAATAAAGAAACTGCAGATGGCCTAAAAGATCTTGAGAAATCTTTAATTACCATGCAACTTCCTTTCATCTTTTCTGTTGCAGTTCACAATGAATAGTGAAGCATATAATAGAAGGGGCTTATTTTTGCCATGATTCTGTGATGCTAGAAACATTCTTTGTCACCTGTGATAAATATAAATCTACTCTGTTTCTGTATGAGTTAGAACAAGAGTTTCCTGAGAAAAACTGCAGAGAATCCTTTCCTTGCTTTGGAGCAAGATTTCATTTTGTGAGCAAAGATACACCTGTATATTCTTATATTTAGCGTGGCTGACTGAACTTCCTTTATTTTAATGGTCTAGTTCTACCCCAGCTTAATGGGACTGTTTCCATACTTGGTTACCACTAACGGTAACCGGGAACAGAGAGCTTAGAATTAACCAAAAAGGGCTTTGTTTTGATTGCTTTTGCATATCCCTATGACTAACTGAAGTAAAAGTTGATCATTTACATGATTACTTACCCTAATATTACATGCCCTAAAGTATCTTCTGTAGATACCATTTGTTAAATATAGATTATGCTTCAAAGGGATATTACAAGATGTATTCAGGCATATCAAAATGTATTTCTGTTGATATTTCCAATGGTTTCATTAGGAAAAGTCTTCCCTTGCAAACATTATTGAAATGAAAATGGAGCCTTGGAAGATACTAGCAGTATGACAGATGCTATTTGTAGCTCTGGAAATATAGTTGTCACTGCAGGGGATCTCCTGCACTGAAGACCCACAGGAATCCATAACCAAGGGTGAATGAATTAATCTTCCAACACATCTCATAAAAAATAGCCTGTGTTTAATAGTAAGTGATAGAAACACAGCTGAATTTCTCTGATAATTTTTTTGATCTTTCTTTAAAAATGCAAATCTGTCCTGTTTATTTCTCTCTGTATATTTTAGCTCTGCAAATCCTTGCAAGGAGTGTTGCTATTTAGTCTCCTTGATAACTGTTGATTTTTATTGATTTTTTTTTTACTTATTTATTCCAGATCTGCATTATGGTTCTCATATGTTTTGGAAACTCCATCTGTCAGCTTCAAGGGAGCAGACAGGCTGTCTTTCTTTGCACTTCATGAAGCACCACACTTACTCATGGTTTCACTCAGATTTGCTTCTCTAGCACATAACCTGTATTTTTGTTCAGTTATTTCCAATTAATACTCAAGTAAACATCTGGCTTCACTTTCCCTTTTCTGTCTTTGCAGCGGAAGGAAATAGTTAATCTTCTGAAAGGCTCAGTAATAATATGACACAGCGTGACACAGACAGCTTAGAGAAACAGGGGAAGATTGAGACAGTGTACTGCAGAGCAGGTGTGACTCTGTGTCTTAATTTCTCTAAGGCACTTAGAGCTACCTCTACTCAAATGCAGTATGTACACAGAGACCTGAACCAAAACCCTGGCTCTGAACCCCAGGAGAAGGTTGGGATTAGAGCCTTTAAATGAAACGTGATCCCGAGTGTGTCTGAATTTCAAATTCCTCAGTTTGGGAGGGCTTGAATGACAGGGAGAGGCAAAGTTTTGGATGAACCTGTTCAAGAGGTATTTGAATACCATAGTTCAGATTAAGTCTGTTGTGTCCTGTATATATGTCTATACAGCTAATAAGGAGCACCAAGCTATGTAAGGCCTGTAAGACTATTGTCAGATGTATTACAATCTCTAGGAAAGAAATTAGTCAATCCCACGGCTGTGTTTTACACCAGCATCTGAATTATTCAAAAACCTTTGGAATAAGGGTTTCTTGTCATTATCCAGCTAACACAACTCCTCACTGATGTCTAGGACATAACAAAGTAGGCTGTTAAATAGGAGAGATAATCCCTTCAGTTCAAAAAAGTTTAAAATTTAATAACAACATAATATTGTATGATTCGGACTCACAGACTATATAGCCCTCAGCTCCAGACATCTGTTACTTGTTGCCTAACAGGTTTCTTTTGGTAGACTGATGTGCAAGTGAGTGATTTCTGGGGTGTCATAGTTATCAACAGAACTATACAGAAGGCAGTATTTTATTTTTTTTTTAACTAAAAAAGAAGGGAAAACTATATTTTTTTAATCAGTTATGTTCTGAATCATTTATTATTTGAGTCATGAAAGAGGGTAGTCTTGTTACTGTGAGATGCTGGATGGAATAGTGATTTGTCTTTTTTAAAGACCAGTGTAAGGGTTGATGTGATATAGTTTGACAGTTGTAGATAACAGCAGTTTCATTTTCTTCTGACGAAGTTGATGTAAAATTTAAAATACATTTACCTATCTTGGTAACTGTGCATTTGGCTCCCTTTTTTAACTCCATCAGAACTAGTCATCTTCATATTTAAGTGCCTTCACAGCTTGATTCTGCCTGCTCTTTCACATCAATGTTGTCCTTATTGCCCATCAGTCCCAATTTTCTCCCTTCTCTCATGCAACCTTTATTCATGAAAAGGGTTAATAGTAAAAATCTGCAATGCCAGTGTGCTGTGTTCCTTTCAAATCCTGCCTTAAAGCTCACCTCTGTTGTGATGTCTGTAAACTGCCGGAGAAAGGCTAAGCAGCTGGTGTGCTGTGATCAGTGCTTATTATGTTAATTGTCTGAATGAAACAGGGGGGTCGAGGCATCAGACACCCCTCTGCACCATGTCTCACTCTTTTCCAGAAGTGGTGGGGGAGGCTGTGGCTGTTGTTGGAGGTACACATCATTTCTTCTTTAATTCCTGAATCTAATGGGGTGATACAGCCAGGATCTAATACATCGTGAGAATTTCATGTGATTGCCAACCTCACAGGTGTGAAAACCTGTCACATTCTCTGAATTTGGGAAAGCTTCAGGTGCCCAGATGCAATGCAGATGACCAGAATTTGGTATGAGGTTTCAAAAAAGATTTTCCCCTGAAACTGTGGATTTCCCATCTCTGCTGCTATTGTAGAACCTAAGATTGGAAACGTTTCCTTTTAAGAAGGAAAAGGAGTGATGTGGATTTCTCTTCTGGATGCTTCCAGAAAAGCTTTTATGGCACAGGTGAAACTAGGAAATTGATTTTATGTAGATAACAAATGCATGTATTTGTTTTTCTTACAGAAACGTGGAGTATTGAATAAAAAAGAGAAGAGAGTTAAGCACACAGTCCGTATTGTGAACAGTAAGTGACCAGATTACCTACTCTGCAGTTAAGCACTATTTGTGCTTTCTTTTTTTTTGGTATTTTTTCTTATTCGCAGTGCTTTTAATAAGTGCAGTGCAGTGAGCGTTTCTGCCTTTTATCCAACTCAGTTTCATTTCACAGGGCAGACTTTTATTAATCCTATAATCTTTTTAGGTAAGAGGCCCAGATAATCCACGCAATGTATCTGCATCACTGCTTATACTGAAAATAATGCCACCTTCTTCTCAGTAAAAGTGAATTGTAATTCTAGAAGGTACCAATCTGAAAAAAGTATGACACTAACATTTGCTCACACCTGAAATTTTGCAGAAAACCACTTAGGCTTATTAGTATAATTTGGGTCGAGACATGAGTAGGAGAGTTTTACGGGTTTGCGTTAACCACTCAATCACTGACTAATTGTTCTGAACTGCTCTGGTCAAAGCTGTGCTGTTCACTGCACAGTATGACCAATCATAATGCATGGCTGCACAAGTCTTTAATAACTACAGCTTTATAAAACATCAAGTAATTAAGACTACTTGCTGAGACAAGAAAATGAGCTGTGGTTTTGTTGCGAATGATATTATTGGTGTTGCCCTTTGAAAAAATCTCAGGCTGCTGGTGAAGTACCAGTCGTGATACTGTAGAGACACTGCTTTGGGCTATTGCCATTCCTAAGTAACATGCCCCAGGAAACGTAGCGGGCTATCTGGGTGTGCTGCATTACGGGGTATTAAAAGGTGGCAATATCCTTTGAGAACCAGAGCGGGTGAATGTGGGTTAAGACATTTCAATTAACAGTTCCAACAGTTTCTCTGTGCTAGGTGCTAATAGAGCCTGCCTTTTTGTGGTAGAGGATTGTGGACAGTAAGTAATATACAGGGAATATGTGCTCTTCAGCACCTTTCTGCTTATAGAATACACATTTTACAGTATATCATGCAGAAAAATTGAGGTAATTTTATTGTCAGATATGAAATCTCTATTCATTTAGCCAAACTGCTGTGTGGAACAGACTAGTTTTGGATAGAAATAAATCTTGAATTTGTTTTGACAAGCAGTAAAAATGAAAACTCTTTGGTGGAAAAGAATATGTATAAACCTCAATAAATAGCCAAAAGTGGCCAGTATCTCTCTGGACACCCAAATTCAGTGGTGGGTTTTAACATGACATTTAATCAAACAGCATGAAAGGAAATGTGTGACATTTCACTGAAGCTAGGGCAACATAATGCTTGCTTGAAAATCTGTATGGTTATTTATACAATTTGTTAAACTGTGCTACCAGTAGGCATTTTTTAGACATATAATAGAACATACATATTTTTCAGAAGATCATTAGAAAAAAGACCGGTTTCTTTTAAAACTTCTCAAAACTCTTCTTAATTCTTAACTTCCATTGCTGCTTCTGTCAATCATACTTCTGTTTTTTCTTTTTCTCCCCTGTGACTCTTGTGGTTTGTATTCACTATATGCTATCACACCTCTCTTCACCCTTTATCTTTCCAGTCTTTTACCTACATGGCTAATCTGCTTCAACTTCTTAGTTTCTCCTCACATCTCCCACACAAGGCCATTTTGTCTTCCTCTTAGCAGAGGAACATTGCAGAATGTTCCCAATCTTTGACAAATTTTGAACTTGCTATTTCTAGATACTTTGCAGACCCAGAGCATTATTGGTATTGTCATGTAATAATGCACAGAATAATGCCATATTCCTATATCTAAGGAATTTGTGAAGGGTAGCAACATAATGTAATAGGGTTCAACTCTTGCAATTTTTATTTGAATGTGGAAAGATATGGTGGAACTTTTGATAGCTGTTATTTAATGCATGGGATGACTTTAACCAAATCAACTGTGCTTTTCCCCCAGTTCTTAACTTTTGGGCAGCAGATTAATTTTTGGCAGAAGCATAAATATTAGCAATTCCAAGCAATTTGTATAATTCTACTGATGTAAGTATACAAAAAATACAGGGGTTGTTACAGACCCATTTGTAGAAAGTAAATTTTACTACTGCAGACACTCAAAGATTTTCTCATCACTTGTATTCCTGTGTCAAGTGGCCAGAAGTTACAGGCAACTGTTTCAGAGTAGTGTGGATTTTATCTGTGTACAGTGAGAAAAAAATAATCAACTATTATTGGTACTCCATCACACACAAATTCTCTCTCCTCCTGGCAGAATAGGTTGACAGAACCTTTTCATAGTATCCATCAGTTAATTTTATCAGTCATGGTATTATGATTATAAACTACAAATGATCTAACAATGAATATATAATTACAGAAATGAAACTGTAAAGTGGTTATTTAACATTCTAATGTGTAATTTATTTAACAATGTCTTTGGAATATACATGTGAAATTAGAATAATAAAACAGAAATAAAATTACATTTATCTCTCATTCATCATCAGTGAGGAGTAATATTACCAGCTTGATCAGGTTATACATTCAGCCAGGTGAGGAAGTTCATGTATGCTGCCTTTGGGCCTGCTTCAGACGCCCTTGTGAAATGTGTGTTATTCATACACTAAGCAAAAAGTCATTCTTCTGGCACTGTGTATTTTTATTCTAAAATACTTTTTTTTCTTTTTAACCTGAATTAAAATGTAAAATTTAGAATATCAAGTGCTGAGAGGCAAAAATACTGGATTCCAGATATAGGGAGAAGATAAAGTGAATGTTGTTCTTACTGAGCAAAGGATAAAAGTCATAATATATACTATACTTTATGGGTTTTAATTGTTCTCATCTTTGTTTTAAATGCAAAGGCCAAAAGATTGCGATCATCCTTTGTGAAGGAGGGAAAAAATCTTCCAATTTGTATTCCGAAAAGGGTGTCCATTGTCCTCACATAGTCATCAGCAATCAAATTTCATCTGCCACATACTTTGGTTTGTCAAATAATTGACATCTTCAGTGGCTGCTAGTTAATAACATTTTTTTTCATTATTCTTGTTTAATAAAGGCAAGTTCACGTAATGTGACATAAATTAAGAGATGGCACAAAGGAAATGCTAATACTGGAGAAGGATGGCCAAACTGTGCTCCGCTGTGAGCAGGTGAGAGCAGGCTTGGCCTGAGGAAAATTATTATATGAGCAGTTTGACTCCATTATATATAGAAGGATTACATTCATGCTAGACTTACCATAATCTTATGAGCATACAATATTACTGGTTTTTACTCTATCTTGAAAGTTACTGTGGTTTACATTTTACTGTTCACCATATTATATCTAGAGGTATGTAATGTACGAGAGGTGAAGTAGCTAAATGAAGGGTTCCTTGCTTTTGGAAGGGTCAGTTTTGTAAATGTTGAATTTATGAGTCTTTGAAAAGAAATGAGCCTGTGGTTTCTGAATGTTCTCTACTAATCCCAATAACAGTCCCTTACATTATGATTTCAATCTTTCATTGCAATACAGTAATCTAGAAGCAGCATGGAAGTGCCCTCTTTCCCTGTCCCCAAAGGTTTTGTCATTTCCCATTAAAATTCACGTGCATATACAAAATATGCATCTATAAAGGCTTGGATAAAACAGTTCATTTGAGTGTTCACATTACCTGAATTCTTTAATGAGGTCTTCCTCTAAATTAGTTTCACTTTTTGGGTTTGTTTTTTTTTCCTTCATTCTCGCACAGTGGAAGCATGAACTTCTGGTAAATTAAATAGTAACGTCTGCATAGTGTAAAGGTTTTTTTATTTTGCCTCTGTGTTTAGACTATTCAGAATAGTGTATTCTGTGTCAGCCATATGCTTACAAAATTCTGTGTCTCAAAAACTCATTTTTATTTTTCTTTTTTTTTTTGTAATGCAGTTTATATTACAGACATAGTTTTGTGGTTTTTAATATGAGATCTCTGACATGGATTTAGAATCTGTACTGCTTTGAGGTATGCTAGTTATGCAACCTGATTTTGCAAAATGGGTCTGTGTTTGTACTTCCCTGGGGCTTCAGTTTAGTTGTCGTTTATCATTTTCGCTTCGCAATTGATTACTCTCTACTATTTAATTTATCTGCTGCAGCTTCTCAGCTTTTTCTTCAATTGGTAAACACATACTTTTCTAGACATGCTTTCAAATGATGTGTTTTCCAAGTGCCCCAGAAGTTATGTAATTATATTTTTCTCAGCTAGGAATGTAACTATTTAAGCCATTTAATGGTTTCAATAAATTATTGGCTGATATTTTGTCTATTACTTGGAATTTTTACACTGTAAATCTGTGTTGTGTTTTCCATTTTTCAATGTATTGTATATATTTATTCTGAAATACAGGTGTATTTAATAACTGCATCTTTATCCACCAAAACCAAGAAATGAGCACCTATTTTAAGTGTAGGAGCCGAACGCATGGGCTGATGCTGTGTCGGGAGACTTTAACCGCGTTTGCACATTAGGTTTCAAAAGCAAAATATTTATGAGTTTAACTTTCTTGTTGGAATTTCGAAAGCCAGCTTCAGTGAATAGGGTTAACATATGCTTGTTTTCTTGTCTTGTATACTGTGTTCGTCTCCTGTAATTTACTATTTTTAAATATTGCATTGAATATCAACATGGCTCTGATTTTAAATCAGGCTCTTTCAGAGTAACGTCAAGTTTCCATTTAAAAAACTGTGTTTTTTATGCAATAGGTCATACTGTGTATACGTATGGCAGAAGCTTTACACAATTACTGAGGCAACTTCAAGAAGCTACTACTATAATGAACTGCTTCTATGATCCACATATCAAAGAACTTTTAATGTTAAAATTTCTTTTCTCCTGCAGTTTTTGTTATGGCTCTAATTTATCTATGTTTTTGAATAGAGAGGCTGATAATTCATTTTGATTTTTTTACTTTCCAGTTACTAACTGAATTTAATATTTTGATTGAAATCTCTCAGTAAGAAGAATTACATTGTGTCATCATAATGCAGCTTTGCTGACGTTGGTAACTGCTATTGGAGATAACTGCTATCTCTAAATACAATCAAATAAAATGACTAAACATCTGCATTGTTGCAGGGCTTTTGGGGGCAGCTTGGTGTTCTTTTTTTTTCTGTGAGAACGAGCTTTAATCGGTACTTACCTTTTGTTTGTAGTTCTCAAGCTTTTTGTACAATCCTCTTTTAAAGACTACCAGGTTAGTTATGTATCTTGGTAATTCCTGGTAAGTGAATTCCAGCCCACATTTCATTAGAGAATTGCAGATGACCAGTTATATCACTGTTCTTGTAGTGACTTGCACTTCGATTAGGACCTGAGAGGAGAGAGTTTCTTGTCAACTCTGCTATTTAGCATTTATGGTACATGAAAGTTGACTCAAGTGTAACTAACATGATACAAGTGATTACATACCTACAAGTTAAGGTAACTCTCCAGTATGGTGTTCATGACAGCTAAGAAACACTATTTGTCAGTTTTGGATCTTCTCCAAGTATGAGTTTGTTCTTCAGTGAGGACTTCTTTTGTTTCATTCTTTCAAAGTTTGGAACTATAGATCTTATTTTGAAGACATACAGCCATCATAAACATCACATTTTGACAGCTTTTCTTGTGTGAATGAAACTCATTCAAGTTGATTTAGAAATGTGAAAAGATATGTCTTATGTCTTATGTTTGCAATCATATCTTTAAGTTCTTAGTATACTGACAACATTTATCTCTGAAAATGCAGAGAATAGGAAGTTCTGACGCTCACTTTCCCACATAAACAAAAATATTTTGCGAAGCCAGTACTAAAGGTGGCACATAAAAATACATTTTACGATGTTAATTTGCTGTGATTATATTGATATCTGACGTACATGAATATAGACACTGTAAAATTTTTTTCTTGCAATAAATAATTTTATAAATACAAAAATAAAAAGTAATTGTATTTGGAAAACCATAATTCTTTGGATTAGGATTTTTGTGTAGGTGAGGATATACTTTAGAACAGCTAGAAATTAAGAGTGATTAGGAGTGCTCTGGAATATATCAAATATATTAGCAGTGTGTCTGCAGTGTGCTTCTGCAGCTATACCTTTAGTTTTGTGCTGCAAGCTAAAGAGGGAAAGATGCTGTTTTGCTGTGAGAGAAGTCTCAGCACAAGGGCTCTTACAGCAATGTTGATTGACATATTTCATACTCATGACTCTTTTAGCTATGCTAGTAAGTGTAACAACAGCGACTTAAGATGAAGGCACCTGTTTTTGAACTTCTTTCCAGTCTTTCTAATTAAAAAGCTTTAGTTTAGCCTCTAAAGATATTAGGATTCTGGGGTATTTTTCCGATGAGCCATGTATTGGGACTTTTTCTCATTACTGTCTGATTTCCATGACCTTCAGTCCCTACAAAATCTTGAGGTTTAGAAGTGTATTTTTATTGAAAGGTGAGATTTTCACACAGTCACATGGATAGCAGTCCAAGAGAGGTGATTCTGCCACTCTACTCCGCTCTGGTGAGACCTCACCTGGAATACTGCGTCTAGCTCTGGAGCCCTCAGCACAGGAAGGACATGGACCTGATGGAGTGGGTCCAGAGGAGGGCCACAAGGATGATCAGG